>NW_011627124.1:2154338-2168537 GCF_000204515.1 Acromyrmex echinatior | reverse complement strand
TATATATATATATACGGTGTGTTTTTAACACAGCAGTGGATTCATTACTTAAAAGTTCAAGAAATCATTTAATGATTACATACATTTTGGACGGAAAGTTGTTATACCAATGAAGAATATCATAGATTTGTTAGCGTTACTTGCCCTTTTCGCCTTCTCTTTCTCTCTCTTCAATGCCTGAATATAAGTGTATTTATATCGTTTTAAATTTAACAATTTTTGAGAATTTCAAGCAACGCAAACAAATCTAATGTCATTGCTTCACATTCCTCTGTCGCGTATTTCACACGTTTTATTCCTTCTGAAAATATCGACAAATTATTTCGTATATCACCGACGCATGAACGGCATTCCGTTGTGTCAAGAATGCAGCATTGATAAGATGAAGGTGAAATTTTATCTGGAATTTGTTACGCTTCCAGCGTTGTTGTAGCTGATAAATGCTATCTAAAGAATCCTGATTCATTGATGGCTCAAGATCAATGCGCTCTTCAAGATAACGTATATCTATTGTTTACATCCGCATCTTTTAACATTGTGAACGTATCAGAGATATCGGGACCTCGCTTTCTCATTTACGAAGCATTTTGATATCATTGTCTGTCTTTTTTTATTTCTGTGTTTTTTTATTTCAGAAATATCTTTATGACATGTAGAAAATTGTAACGCCAAATTGAATCGATTGCTGGTCCATTACGGATATAAAAAGGATTTTAATTTTGTAATAAAATCGGTAAATTACCATCATGACATAAAATATATAATGATAAGTTTGCTGACGTCGTGAAATTGCAAAACCCACCTTTAATCAACATTCAAAATTGCTTGTCGTAAACAGATATGGCAACAAATCGATCCTTAATTTACGCTGCAGTTTCCGCAGCATGCCTTGGAAATATTAATCTCCGCTGTTGCCGCACGAAAATTATATATACAAGTAATTATATCTATATAATGTTAAAAAAAAAAGAAGCAAAGGGGCTGTTTTGATCGACGAATTTGCAGTATCGCTTTTTCACACAGATTCAGTTCTCGTTAATAACCGCAACGCGAAAACTCGTGCTTTTTGTACCGCCGCGTTTCATGTTTCTATCGATCTGCCGCTTCAAGCCTCGTAAGTTTTCCTATCCCTTGTATAGTTTGCCCAAAAGCGCTTGAAAGGGGAGAACATTTTCATCCTCGTCCTTGCAGCGAGAGACGCGTCCGTCGGATAATTAAATTTTTCAGCTTCGTGACTGGTGGCTCGAAAAAATTCTTCCTTTGACCCTCTGTTGACATCGTATAATCCCTCACGAGGAACTCTGCTAATATATGTTCTTGCTCTTTTCACGAATGATATGACGATTTCGAGTGAGAGATTTTTCTTCTAATTAATGACATTTACCTCTGCATTGTTTCACGTGCATTACTTTTTGTTTGAGTCTACGTTTAATTTTCTTTTACGTTGATAGTCGGCAGATGGACATGTGCGCATTTACGGTTACCGTAAGAATTATATGCTCAAATTTCTCAAGTCCGTAAGCGAGATTTACCTATGTGAAACCCTTTCTTGGATAGGAGATGAATTATTGCGCGCACCTCAGCCTCTCCCTTTCCTCTCAAGATAGTCCTGAGCTCTCTTAAGTCATACGACGTTTCGGCGCGAAACCCCTTGGTCTTCCCGTGAAAATTTATTTCTTTATACTGGCGCATCTTGTAGCTCTTCTTTCGGAAGTTAATATCCTCTTTAATCTTTTCACGTCCGGAAAACTTCGCCGGCGAAGGACTCGCCCTCGCAACTTTGCGCGCGAACTTCAACGTCGCGCGAACTTCCGCCGTGTGTCTCGCGCACCGGCCTGTACTAAAGTTAAAAATTTGCCCGACAACAAGAGAGGTTATTTTCAATTTGCTCCTTTTGCCTCTCTTGCTTGTTGTCCGTGTGGATCGATCTGCCTGGCAGCGGTACAATCTCGTGTGGCTTTGACGCGGACAACCCTTGGGTATGTCTCACCGACGACGAATATATGAATAATTTCCCCGTCGGCGCGGTTCGCCCAACGAAAATCGATATTCCATAAATGTGTAAATGTGTAACCGAATCCCGGCGATTCTCTTTACCTAAGCAAAGTACGTACCCTTGTCGACGACCATCGCATGTGCCCCGAGATGCATTAGCAGCATCGTCGCACATGCTGCACTTTTGACATCTTCGAAAATCCTCGATCGACAATAGAACTGACAGCGCAGCGATACACATTAATTTTTGTTTTTTTAAATTCGCTGTCCTGCGAATTTTTCCCCTAAGAGTCTCGTCAACGCGAAATTCAGCCGTAAACTTATCCGCTATGGCGGGAGAATTTTTCTTTCGGTTTTCCAATTCTCACCGTCCTCTTTCCGCAGATGACGGATTTTTTTTCTGGTTTTTATATACATTTCTTTTATGTTTGGCAGATTTTATTTGCCGTGCACACTCCACAATCGTGGGAATACTGAATTTAACGACAAACTTCGAAATTTCGAAACTTTTTCGTGCGCGAGAAAAGGCAATTCACGTTGATTTGCCAAAAAAAAAAGAAGAAAAAGAGAAATGAAATGTTGCCTCGATATATTAAAAAAAAGATTCTCCCACGTTTGTATGTATCGGACCAACTCACGAAGGATGGATTTATGGGCAATATCACCTGCAACGGAAAATTCGGGGCGATAAAGGGGACGCGGATGCGCACGCAAGCAAATGTGTTTCAGGAACGCGTACAGAATATCGCGATCGATATCACATCGTCGGAAATCACAATGTAATACGTCCACGAGCATTTCCTGCAATCGATGCATCTCTGGCCGCTTGTCACTTTGTCTTCCCGCGCCTGTTTCCCTCGTGCGTGTATCACTGCGCTCTCGATCTCTCTTTACACGCCGTCGGAAATTCAATTTTCCCCGATTTTTCCACGAAAAAAAAGGCCCGATGCTACAGCCCCGGAATACGATAGCACCGCTGTATATAAAACAAAACGAAGAAACAGCGGGAGAAATCAAACTTTCTTTTTCGTCGTTCCATGATAAAAGAAAGGACGCTGCGTTTTATTTCAGCATGTCCCTTCTTTGTTTTCTTTCTTTTCTTGCGAACAAAGTTTGCTATCTCGCGGTACGGAAATGTTTTATGATGTCGAGCTCAAGCTTTAGTTAAAAACAATAGACGGAACGGTATTGTATATAAAAAATATTACGTCAGGTAATTAAATTGATGTGTCAACACATTTCCTGGTTAGTTTCATGAAACATAGATATTGTACGAGCAAATAGAAATAAGCTCCCTTAATTATATATTATAATCCATCTATGCCATCGTGTTTAGAATTTAATGAACTTGTTATTAATTCTCCTGCAGAAATACTTGCTGGAATAAATTAAAACGATTGCACGATCGCATTGTTTATTCATCGAGAAAAAGCTTTCGGGGATTGAGCTAATCGCGACGATCTATCTTCATTAACGTGCTTCTCCTTTCGATTCCACACGAAAACAGAGCGAGGGTATAATCGTATCATGTTGAGAGCATGATGGCAAGAAAGGGAAATTAGGACGCTGATTTCACTCGCGACAAGGCAAACTTTTTTTTTTATCGTATCGTATACTGGAGTGAGGTAGGCTTGAATAGCAATTAATTACGAGGGGACGTCGGAGCAGCGACCGGAAATCCGACTCACCATGCGCAGCGAAATATGAAATTCAATTTGGCCGTACACGCGGCCCCATTTCCCTGGAAAATTAAGGGTTGCCATTTTATTGGTAAGAATTTCGGGAAAGACAGCGCGTCGTTAACGATAACGACTATGTCGATCAATAATCCTGATGTCTTTCTCTCGGAAAAGCCCGGAATCTATACTTAAGTTAATGGATTATGTAATGCAATCAGGAAGAGTGATGTGATGTTTTTCCGTTTCTCTGGTTACACTTTTAATAACATTTTTAATAAGTCATTATTTTTTCTTATTCAATTTTCTCGATTGATTCCTCTAAGATATATTTTTAACACGAACATGATTCTATTAAATTGCGTAGTTTACTTGCGATAGAACGTGCGACTAGAATGTAAATTAACTCGTAGCATTGAATGTAATAACTCGATTTCATGGAGAACAAACCAGTTTTCTGTTTTTTAATTTATTTTATCGATTTACTAATCAAAAGTATACCGTCACGTCCTTTACATGTCGATTATAACCTGCGTGTAATCGTGCAGCAATACATTTTATGACGAAGTAACGACATAAAATTACAAGTGTCGATATTTAATTTATTGCTGACACTTGAAATCTTGCCTAGAGTTTACATATTCATTGGATAATAAGAAAAAAAAATATATTTTTCCGTTGCATTTTTTCTGCATTGACACGCCTCGCATTTTCTTTTCCATCATAAACCCTGTAGAGATTCATCAAATTTGTAGCACAGATTATTCATCACAAGTATCATGGGACTTTGTGTACGTGAAAATGATCAGGTAGTCTCGTACAGGCACTCGGAATTGTGTTGGGAAAACGACGACGGCATGTCTTTCTCTGCTTGAATTTAATCGAATGAAAATTACATCCACGCCTGTTTTCTTTTTTCAACCTTTTTTTGTCTTCCTTTTTTTTGTTTGTCTATAACAGAGCACATCGGACATATTTTAATCTATCGAAGTAACATTACGTCTGTTTTTTTATAATTGAACTAGTGTGCACTTTTTGTACTTAAAGTAAAATAGTTTTTATTTAAAATAATACATGTTTGAAATTTTGTGAAAAAAGAAAGAAAGTTCAAATGCTGTAGGTGATAAAAACAATGAGATAATATTTTTACAATAAATTATTTATAGTTTAAGATCTTATTAGCTTTACTAAATAAATACGATCAATCTAATTTAAGGTATTAATTCCTTCAGCTTTGATTTGCGATTGCGTTTCAAATCCCATAAATTTTATGCACAATTTATAAAACTGAAATAATATATTTGTAAAAAAATTTGTATTTAATATTATTAAGCTAAGATCAGTAAGATCCGTTTTGACCGGAAATAGAATTATTTTTATGAATTTAATAAAAAACAAATCTATTGATTTTATCCGCACACTGAGAGAAAAACGTTTTGTATAATATATGTAACTATAATTATATAATTATAATTATGATTATTACTGCTATAATAATAATAACAGTAACTATGTATTGTATATAATTTTAGCAACAAATGTATATACTTGGCAACCTAAAATGACTAGTTATTATAATCATAAAATTACCATAAAAATGATTCAAGAGACTATAATTTATTATTTTTATAGTTATATTTTGGGACAACCATATTTTTTATAATTGTCCCAAAATATAAAATTATAATCACTTGAATCATTTTTATGATAATTCCAACTATTATATTAAACATACAGTTACTGTTATTATTATTATAGCAGTAATAATCATAATTATAGTAATATGTAATTATAATTACAAATACCAAACATTTTTCTCTCAGTGCATGCATTTTCATTTAAGAAAGTACACGCGAAGTTAAAATGTGACATCGAGTACGATATTTTTTTTTTTATATTAGACTCGAATATCACGTGGACCGTAATATTTTAACAACCGACATTGAATGTGTGTTTTAAAGCTCACCTGCATTTATTCCACGACATTATCGCGGTGACGGCGACGCGACGTGGTGAAATTCGTCGTTACATTGCATCGCGAAGTTCAGTTATCGTGGGCGCGATAATTATGCGAAGCGGAGAATTTCATGCTCGCACGCGCCATTGTCAACTTCCGCTTTTAATGAGCTCACCGCGTTTAATAAGCGCGTGGTATGCAAAAGGAGCGAATTTGCATTGTGCAGAGGCATCTAAAATGCGAGCTTAAGCCATTTAGCCGAATCAACAAAACGACGTCGCTGCCGGCCAGAAATATCCCCTTTCTATTTTTTTATTTAAATTTGCATGAATGATCTTCTCTTGAATACACATGTAGTACAGCATGCGAGCACATTTTCCCAGAGACTTCCTCTCTAAAATTCCTAAGCTTCACTAAACTAACGTAACAAAAAGGCCAAAAATTTTCGTCTACACGCAAAATCATTATCACTTTCGATATATTTCTATTTACTTTATTTAATTCGATTGTTATTTAAAAGAAAAAGCGGATTAGTTGTAAAAGTTCACGTTCATTTATATATAATAATAATATATTAATAATCAATAAATTAGTTTGGATATATTTCATATAATAATATAAAGCGTTTTGCAAAGTTTCAACTACACGAGCGTATACTGAGATGAATTTGGAAATCATTTATATCTTGATAGCTTACTAGCAAAGCTGTAGATTAAACTTCGGTTATAATCTAGTTAAAGTGAGAGCAGCTACACGTAATGAATAATAACGATTTATCCATGCCCGCGAAGTTTAATCTGCGAAAATTTTGTAATCCTCCTTGTTAGATAATTTCATAATTAGAATTCATCATGTATTTGTTAAAATTCATCAAGAAATACGCTCTTGTGAGTGCACATCTTTGATTGTATAGAACTTGTTTGCATAAATGATATTCCTAATAAAACGATGCCGCGATATTTTGGTCATTTTTTGGAATCCGACGCGAGATGAATGGCCTTGCCGGAAGCATGAAGTTCCAAGCTAGCAAAAGAGCAAAAAGTCACGCGACCTCTCTTCTAATTCCCTGAACGCTCGGTTGTTGCAGGCACACACTCCTCTTCTCGCGGCCGACACGAGACACGTAAGTAGAAAGTTGGTAGCAAAAAGTAGCCGAGTCAAGGAGATTGTTAGTAAGTAGTCGCGACCGAGAGAAGAATCGCAATCACGTGCGTTTGCGTCTCTTTTAATTTACACGTTTTATTCGTCCGATAAAAGTATTTCAATTGATCGTCAGTAATTAATATCGGTATTAATATAAAAAAAATTGCTGTATAAAGCTGTTGCTTACCGTGATATTTTCTTGAAGTTTTTTTTTTACAATATAAATTTGATGAGAATTTCATATCAAGAATTTCAATTATTGTTTGACTGATATTAACGTGGTCGCTTAAATTTTTCTCTCGGTTCGAAAATAGAGCGTATTTGCATATGATTAAATGCGGACGGTAATATCTCATCGAAGGCATTTATCCCATTAATTACACAGATGACACGATTAACAGTTCCCGCAATGCGTGCCCTGCATTTCTGCAAATTGATTAGTTGCCGTATACATTACCGATGTAGCGCAAAGCTGGCGTATCATTTCGAGGGAATCATTTTCTCAAACTGTTGAGAAAAGTCTGATTTTATTTTTAATAATTCTATAATTCTTGACCGTGTTAATTTAAATAAACAAAAATAGTTTATTTAAATTTGAGAAATATTTTATTAATATTAAAAGTTTATTAAAATTCTTGCTAGAATGTGTGCAGAAATAAGTACAGAATTATTCTAGAATAAACAGAATTCTTGAAAAGCGCGTTTCACTTTGGTACACGTAGACTCGCCTTCCTCAGATGGTATAGATTGTTTAAGAAGTATTTAATTATTATCTATTGTTACAACTCCTACTGCAATGCTCAAATAGCTACAGAATAACACAAGAAATGCTATTTAACGATAACGACATGAAATCTACATCTTTTTCATTTTGATATTTTAACAATGTTTGCTTGTTTCTATTCAATTATATTAAAAATTTCTTTGCTTTTAAAACACAGCATCTTTTTCGAATAGCATTATAAATTTCTTACGATACTAAGCAAGATAAACTGAAACGCTGCATGAATCTAGCATTTTAATTTCGAAACAGGTTTTTTTAATAACCGAAACTACTCTATTTATTAAAAATTATAGAACTGTTAAGTGCAGCTAGAACTTTTAAGTTCCTAAATAATGTTCTCGATTTATAAAGCTTACAATACTTAATAATAATGATGCAGCAAACGTACAGAAGTGTCATATATTAACGTGTTCAGATTTATTTATCGTGATACGAATTATTCATTGCACAGCAGAGATTTTACTGTTATTGGGAAGAAAGTGTAAGAAATTGACAACGGCAGCTGATCAAATCGAGTCGCGATATTACAAATGTTTTATAAGATAGCGCGACGGCTATCTCGACGCTTACATTGAGGTTTATCATGACATAATTGCAGTTTCATATCGTTGGTACGCGGTGTCTCCTCGTAAATTACGTGCGCAAGAAGACGTAACGGATAATTATTTGCTCCTGAGTCATTAGCGCTAACGATCCCCCTTGCCATTCCTAGTAGTGGTACTGGAATCTAATCTACGAGCAACGATTGCGTTCACGACACGTCGTTCCTTAATCATCGTTTGATCGGTTAACTTCGGCAATTATATACGCCGACCTTCAAGACGCGAGCGATAGATCTGAAAGTGTCTGGTCCGCACGAACTTCCTCATGCTTCTGAGAATCGTTTGTATAATGCGTGTAGGAAATAGTATCATCTCAGTTTCCTTCTACTCGTCTCTCTTCCGTTTCCATCGGACGGTTTCATCCAATTTGCCGTGGAACTAATCCAGTTGGTTCTCAAGAGTTTGCCAGCACTTTGATGATTCTAAGTTATTAGATAAGATATTATTAGATCTTGTCTTTATCAAATCTATATAATCTTTAATTGAATATAGAAAGGAAAACAATTATGATAACGATTTCACGCGTAGATATATTATTTTTTATATTTCTTTTCGAATGTGATTTTCTCGTATGTTAACTAAGGAATAGAATGTAATACGATTGTATGACTAGTTACATTATTTTGAAAAAATGGACTTAATATGTTAAGTCCGAATAATTAAAAAAAGTTTATTTATTGTTATATTTATAATATCTAAATTTGATGGAAAAAAATTTAGAAAAAAAATTTAAAAAGTAATACATTTTTTCTTATAAGTTTATTCGCGACAATAATTATTTTTGCGACATATAATTTTGATTCTCGATTTGTTACGAGTGAAGGGTTGCAATAAAATCGAGTTATCGCATACAATTCCATGCGGACTATAATGATGTTAATTTTACAAGGTATCTTGAACGTAATTGGAAAATGGTTGCAAAATTCCAGATAGCCGGGAAGCCCGAAATAATTATCTCGTGAAAGTTTAACTTTATGTGTAGATGTGCAACAATACATGTTGCTTTTACATACACATACATACGGAGAAATGTTTCCTTTCGAGCGTACATGTGAACATAGCGCAAATCCGCACATCAAGTTAATTAACTATTATGCGTTTCATTATGTTCTCATCCATTAATTGGATTGAAAACCATGTCTTAATATTTTGATTGATTCACCATTAGGGAAATTAAAGGTGACATTAAACGGCAAATGAATTATACGTTATAGGTTTAGCCAATGTATTTATGCGCATTCGATATTTCGCGAATGGAGAGCATGTTAAAAATAATCTTGTTCTCTCTCTATTTAAACAGATCTTTGTCGGAGTAGGACACATTACTTCACGTTATCTCTTCAGATACCCCTATATATTTCAAGACATTATTTATTTAACGGAGTTGATTAGCCCTCGTTGGTCGCGCCGACCTTTTAAATCACCCTTGTCTCTCGAATGTGCAAACACACCCATCGCCTTCTCAAAACTTCATCAGGTTTTGTTCTCCTCGGCCTCGTCGGAAGATTCATAGCGAGCCTGATTCGATTTGCAGCGTCGTTTGAAATTCAGGCGAGGGCATATTTCATTCGTCGACGGTCAGAGAAGGAAAGGAAAGATGGGTGGGGGGAAGGGGGGGGAGGAATCGGGTTGAAAAGGCGGCTCGGTGAATATCGAGCTTGCCAAATGGAGTAAACTGCAGCCTCCGGCTCGTGTAATCTTCCGGAAGTCACCGTCTGCCGTCGATTACCTTCCTTTCTCCTTCTATCTTTTCCCTCTCTTTCTCTTTCTTTTTTCGTAAATAGCTTTGTATATCTCTTTTTATCTTCTCGTCACCTCTGTTTTACTCCTCCCTTATTCGTCTTCTTTATTTCGCCGGCTCGACTTTTCCATGCTGTACCTTCCCTTGGCCTTGGCATTAAATCAGGCGGGGTACTGCATAATCCAACGAAATGAAGCCAAGTCGTTTTTACGAGACGTCGCGGGAATCATATTTCCGTCGTGGCTTCCGGGAACTGTTTGCTTTTCTCGCAACGTGGTGGGAAAAATTTCGCATCAAGGGGGAAAATGACTGCCTTCGTGAATAGAGAAATTCATAGTACGGAATGAATTTCTACATGGCTCGACGAATTCCGCGGGTGTTCATCAATACGCAGCAGGATATCGGTCTCCAGTATTCATTTCCTTTGGATTAGTACGCACATTGCATACAATGTATACAGACATACGCGGGGAAAAAATCCGCTTTTTATGTAACCACCGTAAAAAGTGGTAGATATTTCTGCGATTCGTATGCGATACATGAGCGATGACAGAGATATTGTCGAACTGACAAAACTTCATTCTTTTTTTTATGATGGCTGTATAAAAGATGTTTCTACATTTGCAATATATCATATGCTACGTCGCGCGTCATTCGGGACTTACGACTGAATTTTGAATTTATCACTTTGATTTATTTTGCATATTTTTAAATTTTAAATAATTGGTTATTTTATTTTTAACAATTATATTAAAATATCGATGTTCTTTTCTAATTTCACCGCTTCCTCTTTTCTCGGCAGAAAACTTGTAATATCGTCTGGTAGGATACTTATTATTCGCGGACAGTAACATAATTTCGTTCTTGATAATGAGAATTGTAATATCCTGGAGTGCTTATCTGCATGCGACATTCCGAGATCTATTTTCCGCGAGGCAAGTTAGGGTTTCGATCGTCGCCTGAAATTCAGGGCTCAAGTTGCAGGCATCGTTTCCCGCGGGAAAACAACCTATCTCACATTATTCCAAGCTGTCGAAATTCTAGTTTCATCAGTGTCTTCATTTCGCCCCTCCCTTCAGCACGTCGTGTTTTCTCGTCGCAATATTACGCTCTAAAATCATCACGTTTACGAAATCTGCATTAAAATGTGATTATATCTTCATTTGACAAATAAAACAACGCCAAAAAATCGATAGTGTATTAAGTATACATCTCGTGAAGTCGTCGAATCAATACTGAAAAAAATTTACCAAATCTTAATACATAGTTCTTTGAATAGTACTAATTGTGTGTACACTGAAAAAAAAGATTGGTTGCTGCAACAATTTAGATAGTAAAATATGGTAGCATTTTTATATGGCTGCAGCAATCAGTTTTTGGTTGTAGCAGCAAATTTTTAGTTGTGTTAACCTATCTGCAATGTCAGTATATGATTTCGATAGACTAACGTAACTAAAAATTAACTGGTACAACCAAAAACTGGTTGCTGCAGCCATATAAAAATGTTATGCCATATTTTACTATCTAAATTGTTGTAGCAACTAATCTTTTCTTTCAGTAAAATAATTAAAAATGTGCTGCTACAACCAAAAATTGATTTCTGCAGCTATATAAAAATGCTATGCCATATTTTACTATTTAAATTGCAACAACCAATCTTTTCTTTCAGCGTAAGTAAATATTTATTTACAATAAATATTTACTCAATAAAAAAATAATGCTTAAATCAATTAATGATTTTTGTATTAAATAAATATATGTTTACATTTATTATAGTAAATACTTACTTAGAGTTATTCAAACAAATATTTATTAAAATTTAGTATTTTTTTCAGTGAAGATTTAAAAAATGTCTCTAAGTTATGTCTTCGTCATCAGTCTAGAATGTGCAACCTTTTTTTACAGTCATTTTCAGAAGGCCATTTTTAAATAGATAAAATTTTTCTAATCACATAATATTCAATCTGTTTACACAAAATAAAAAATATAATTTTATTATTATTTTTGGCTATAAATCGGCAGGTCTCAAAAAAATCACAGATAGCTTGCGAGAGCCTCATCAGTTACGCATTACTGATCTAGGCAATTCTCAAGATAAATCATCTTTCTTTTTTCATTTTCTTTTTTTTTCAATTTCATGAACGTCTCTATGCTTCTTAATTATGGATTGTTCACTTATAATTCTAAACTGTAATAATTTATATTGTGAGGTATCCTGTTTAGCGACTAAATCATGTTCTATGTTGTATTATCGGCTGTATTCATCGGAATAATCGATATCGCATCTCATCCTGGTACGATCCATTAGTGGTTAGGGATCATCGGCCAGTAGCTCATGTTGATTACCACGTGGTGCACCTCCTGGCACTTCCCGCGCTTCCGGTCCTATAGGACGTTATAGCGTTGCATTATAGGCTGCCGGTATTATAACAGGACACGTCGTATAAATCACGTCGAATGACGTGCATGCATCGCTCTCTCAGTTGCGTCCCCTGGCGTCGACGCAAATTGCTGGCATTAGTCGTTAGTGACGGATCATGACTGGCCCTTCCGTTCGGAGGAGATCACCAGAGGCGCTGTCCTTCGTGCCAGTTTCACACGTCTAATAATTCAATTCTGTTAATATTATTTGACCCACACTTCAATTGTCAGGCAATTGTTGTCTAATGATACTTAAACATTTTCGTTTCATAGACGGATTGGTTCCAAGTTGAAAAATTTATGCTCAAACTATCTGAATGAAGAAAATTATGAAGTCATTATGCGCTTTTTATCTTTGTGGCATGTAATTTATATTTTTAAAGAGTATAAATTGAAAAAATCTTTTTAATCGACTAAAATATCTAATGATCCTAAATATATTAATAGAATACTTTTCTAATTGTTATTTTGGCTTTTTTGTTCTTCTTCTTTTACTCTTTCACAAATAAAGCGAACTCTTTTTCTTTTGATTATCTCGTGTTCGATTCACAATGCATTTCGTAGGACAATGCTCGAATCAACAGAGTATGAACGCAATGTGTTTCTTCAGCTCTTAATGATTTTTCCAATACGCGGAGTATATTGCGTGTCGGCAGTCATTTATCTTTATTTCACGGAGGATACTCTGTTGCGGTTCGCACGAGGCGCGGAATTTATATTAATGGTAGCACGCATAGATATTAGGAATAATTACATTTTTCCGTTGGAATGCCATACGTGAGAGACTCGTATATATCTGTGTAAATATATATGCATGTAAAACATTTATTATATAGAAGTTACTGAGATAAATTGCGGATCATATTCTGTTTAGTTTGAACGGTATCATTATGTCCATTTCGCGGATTAACTTCATCTTGTTTTATTTTACAACTTATCCTTTGTGATTTTAACTTTTGTTAGTATTTCAACTTTTATTGTCATGTTCTCTTTCTATTAAAATCAGGTATGTTTTAATAAATATTCCAAAACTAATACTTCAGCGCGTTCAGTCTGCAATTAACGGAGTTATATCCGTTAAAACTTCAAAATTATTCGAGCGAATTATTATCCGAGAAAGTTTTGTTCACAGCGATGCATGCGATCAAGCAAACGCCGTTAAAAAATTATTGTATAAATATCTTTCCATCATCCGACGGAATTTTCCGCTCACAATCAGATTTTTGATCGTACTAGTAAATATTAAAATAAAAACTGATTAACTCTTTTGGGTCCACTATATATACCTTGTATTAAAATCATATCTTTAATAAATATCAAATTATTCAATTAGAACTTGTTTTAAAAGAAATTGTTTAAATTTTAATTGAAAAATATTATTAGAAATACAATCATAAAATTATAAAATAATAAGGCTCAATAAATCAAAATAAGTAAAAGTAAAAAGGGCTACGAGCCTAAAACATAAATTGACAAACTGTATGAGTAGTTAAAAAAGTTTTTTTGAAATAAAACTATGTCATAAATTAAAAACGTAAAATATAATTTGACAATCAGAAGTTGAACAAACGTTTCGATCCTGGTTGGATCATTTTCAATGTGACAAATAAATTAGTGTGACAAAATAAATTAACAACGGTAATTAACAATAGAGTTATAACGTAGATAAAAAACATATAAAAGATCAAGTAAAATTCGCATTCGGACGCAAATTAACTATAAAACTCGCTCCAAATTGAGAGGAAATCAAATAAACGATTATAGTTGACAAAAATGTGCTCCTCCGAACCGTATGTGTGTATAAGGACGAACATGTTTCTGTTAGCAAGTATAAATTGTAATAATAAATTAACGGTAGAAGTAAATAAAAATAAAAATAA
>NW_011627124.1:2036646-2152985 GCF_000204515.1 Acromyrmex echinatior | reverse complement strand
CCTTTTTACTGTTTGCGACTCGATTCGTACTTTTCTTATTGTTCTTATTATTTTTATTTTTATTTTTATTTACTTCTACCGTTAATTTATTATTACAATTTATACTTGCTAACAGAAACATGTTCGTCCTTATACACACATACGGTTCGGAGGAGCACATTTTTGTCAACTATAATCGTTTATTTGATTTCCTCTCAATTTGGAGCGAGTTTTATAGTTAATTTGCGTCCGAATGCGAATTTTACTTGATCTTTTATATGTTTTTTATCTACGTTATAACTCTATTGTTAATTACCGTTGTTAATTTATTTTGTCACACTAATTTATTTGTCACATTGAAAATGATCCAACCAGGATCGAAACGTTTGTTCAACTTCTGATTGTCAAATTATATTTTACGTTTTTAATTTATGACATAGTTTTATTTCAAAAAAACTTTTTTAACTACTCATACAGTTTGTCAATTTATGTTTTAGGCTCTAGCCCTTTTTACTTTTACAATCATAAAATATAAAAATTATGTACATAATAAGATCAGAAAGTTCTTAGACCAACCATGAAAGATTCAATATGGTTAGTTCAATATTACTTATTTGCGTAGCAATTAATAGCAATAATAAACAATATAAATTTCTGATTATTATTTATATTATAATATTAGGTGTTGGAATTAATTCGTAGCGTTTTTTAATGAAAGAATGTTATTTATTTCACATGAGCATTAAAAAATACATTAATGAAAGTACTTCCCATCACTTGTAAAACGCTACGAATTAATTCCAACACCTAATATATTAATGTATATAAACGCATTTAATTTTCAATCCTTTTATATTTCAAAATACATTTCTTCTTAATAAATAATTTTATTATTTATCATTGATATTTGCTACTATTTTACTTTTTGGATCTTTCATTTTAAATTTTTATGTCGTGTGACCTTTAAAAATAATTAGATAGTTTTTCAATTCTAAAATAAAATCGGACCTTAGAGTCAAGCGAAAGCGAGCATAACCTCAGTGCGTTTGGTCGAAAATGTTTACTTTGGAATTGGGACATTCGCAGCCAGGTTGGACTGGCACATGCAGATACCATGTTCTCCGCAAGTGCATAAACTTTAACTCGCAAATTCTGTAATCGCTGCGCTAGATCCACCCATTTGCTAACCGGATGAACTGTAAACGCAAATTTATATCTTGCAGTCGTATCATCATGCGATCGATTCGATCGAATCCGCTCTGTTCAACGAGTTCAATATGCGAATTACGCGCATTTATTCGTTTGAAATGACGGATATAATCGTTAAGAAAAGTGTCTGGTTGAATTAATTGAAATCCTGGTTAAAAATGGACAAATCAAAATTTTCTAATTAAATCTATTAATATTCTAAATGTGTGATAATCGGAATTCTAATTGATATAATTAATAATAATATAATTGATATGATATTCGCCATTTTCACCTAGAGAAAGATTTCTTCGATTCAAAGAAATGTTTCTTTGTTATACAGTCATCATATCAATTATATTATTATTAATTATATCAATTAGAATTCCGATTATCACACATTTAGAATATTAATAGATTTAATTAGAAAATTTTGATTTGTCCATTTTCCAGGATTTCAATTAATTCAACCAGACATTTTTCTTAGAGAACATAATTATTATTAAAAAATAATACAAATGGTGATAACGCTTAAGTAATTTTGTAGTCAGAAAAAATGCTAGCATGTAATATTCAAGCAATAAATATATTTCTTTGTAATATAATATGATTTTATTACGAATAATAAGGTACGCAAACGTAACGTAAAAAAAAAACAAATTTTACGCGGATATTGCACGGTGAAGCTTGCCAGATGTGGTAAAGATTAATCAGCCTCAATGAATACCTTTACCGCACGAAAATAATTAATGCTTCGGTAGATGTGAATAATCCACTTTTATAAAACGTTCATTTTCTTCCACTCGGCGATCGATATAGCGCCTGCGAGTTTATGAATTGATTTATGAAGCGGGGAAACGTCCGAGTGTTGGTTTCTACCAGAGATGGCTTGCCCGCATCTGAAAATTGGGGAATATTATCATAATGTATTCCACCTCATCTGCATCGGAATTACCGACCAGATAAGGACTCGAAGTTTGGTATGAATACGCTTTAAAGCGAAGTCGATTTTTCCCTGGGAAAAAAAGGCGTGTGAAAAATCAGTCATTGAGCGGAATATACGTGGTTGTATAGTGATGCGCAGTATTTATTATCCGAAATTTTTTACATTGTTACTTTATGGATCGTGATTGATGAATTAAATTATTACAACGATACAATTCAATTCAAGTGTCATTAAATATTCAACGTTGCAAATTATTGTATTATAAATTTTATGCGGAATTTTATAAGTTATTGTTTTTAATGATGATGCAACAACGAGATAATATGAATTATTTTAACGCTATAGCAGTAGAATAGAATGAATTATTCACGCCCTTCACAGAAAATCTTTATTTAACGCGGAATTAATAAACGGGAGCGAAAACAGCTATGGTATAAGTCCATGGAGTGCCTCGATGAAATCTAAAACCTGAGGAGAGTATTTAGGTCGACTTCGTTGTCTCTGACAGCTCGTTCGTCCTGACTTTTAAAAACTACCGGACAATTTCCGTGGGTTTATCTTCGCGAAACTTGTTCGGCGCGCGCGTAAAGCTCCGCCGAGTAATTTGAACGAAAAGTAAACTTCGAGGCTCTTTATTTTGCTTGGCTTTGCGTTAGTAAGAAACTACTGTGTCTCGACGAATCGACGTGAAATCGAGATAAATTCTGAATGTTATTTTAAGTCCATTATTTCGATTTGAATATTGTTAAATCTACCGCCGTTGATACAATATTCTTATGTATATATTTTATTATTTTCTAAATTAACTTGTGATTTTGTATGTAATCTTTTTTCTATTATTTATTTAAGATAAAGTACGCTTTCTAAATGCGCCATTTATTTAGACTAAAATTTTTCTAATAACAAATTACACTATCTCAACTTTATTTTTATACGTAACGTTAGCATTGTTACATACATTATCGATTAATTTTGTTAAATTAAACAGTGAACAATTAATTTTTTGTGGACTAAGATATTTCTAAAGCAATAAATTCGAGAAACAATTTGATACGAAATTAGCATAAATTAGCTAATTTGATTGATATACTTTGCTCTTTATGCATTTTTATGATTTTTTTAAATTTTTACATGAGCAATTAATTTCAAAATATGTCTATAACATATTTTGCTAGTTTCATTGAAGAAACAGTTTAGAATTAAACCTATGGTATTATATCTTTTTATTTTTTACCGTTTTGCTCTCATGCAATTACGATAATTTATAATAAATCAATACCCATTTAAAATTTCCGATGTCTCTTTACAATATCTTGAAGCCAAAAATCGAAATTCTGACACATCAGATTTTTGTTTACAATATTTTATGCATGTTTTTTGGAAGGTGGAGTGCTAGTTGACATCACACTCCCATTTTTTTATATTAATTTCCTGCGAATGGGTAAAAGCAATAAATTTGGGGCCAGAGCAACAAATTAGCACTTAATAATGGCATATATTCGAATTTGTTTTTAACGATTGGAATACTAATTTCTCAAAGATCCAGATAATTCTTATTTAGACCAGTTGACTTTGCATCGCGAATCTTGGATGTAATTAGTCTTTACGATAGTAAATCTACTTATGAGCCATGCGATATAGTATATTTTACTCCATTTACCGTAATGTCGCTGCTGATATTTTGATATCGAACGGCATTACTATATGGAATGACGATAAGGGGAAAAAGGGCCGTTACACCTGCATGAATTTCGGGATGGCAAGCGCAGAATAAGGTCGTAAACTCCCCGGGCGTAAACCGGTAAATGGTACGTGCCAAAGTAGAATGAAGTTTCCCGACGTTGAATCGGTAGAAGACGCCCAGACCGATCACCTCGATCGAGCGCTCACCGTTACTTTGGACCATCTCGTACGATCTACGTAAGCCATGAAACATGATGCTGTAACTCCCCACGCCTAGGATTACTAGTCAAAACTACCTGAGGGAGTTATACGCCACTACAGAATCGCTTAGTTTGTCTCCTCTTGCCCACCGGAAACAATCTCTACTTCTGTCGGACACGGGAGTTTCAATAGTCGCATCGTGTGTTTCAATCCTCGAATTATCGCGATACGAACGATGAATGAACGATTCATTATTTCTCCTCGAACAATTCGAGAGAATTGAAACATTTTGATTTTGTATTTGTTTTTAATTTAATACTGTGTATCGTATTGGTGCAATACCGTTAGCGCGGAAAAATATTTGAATATTTGTTGAGCGTTTTTATTTTAGCGTTTGCAAAATGTTTACAAACATTACAGCGTTTTGTATTTATAAATATTTATATTTTTTTCTATGCTTTTAATATTTTTCAATATTTATCATCAGTGTGTTATAAAAATTATAAATTTTGTTAAGAGCTCAATCGTCAAATATCATACCGAGTGAGGAATAAATCGACATTAATAAATATAAACGTTTAATATCTAGTAGTTTCCCGTGTCTTCTCCTTTGCATTTTAGATCAAGGTATGCTATAAATAGATTACAATTGTATAAATTTGGACATCTCGTGGAAGCATCTACTATCCGTAGATTATCTAAAGATAATGATGCTCTAAAATATCTTAATTTCTGCGGAAATTCTCGAATGTGTCGTGGATGAATAAGTACGATGGAGAGAGAAAGAGAGAGAGAGAACTCATACTTTCCGCGTCTCGATAAATTCTCACAGCGAGAGAATTTATTACACCGCGAGGGCGTTCTCAGGCATTCCACGGATTAACTCGTCAAAGTGTCTCTCAAGAAATTGTCTCGGCCGCCCCGTTACTCTACAGGCTACACTATATCCTCGAGATTGTATGCAACTATGTGGCGTGGGTTAAAGTTCGTCATTGCTGAACTTCGAGTAACGTGCGCGACCCCGAACCTCTTTCTTTCCGTGGCGGTATAATCGAGAAATTACAGGTTACACAGGAAAGTAATCGAAAATTTGCGTAACTTTGATCGCTTACAGCGAGAATTGCAGTTCGATTAGGCGTTGATGTTCTTAATGAAAGTATGAATTATGTAGACAATAAGAACAAACTCTGTTGTAATCCAATAATATGTATGTAAATCCAGATTGCGTGAAACGAGAAAGCAATTTATTTAGTGTACAAGTAAACTACTCAGAGTAGAACTGACGTTTGTTCGGCTTACTGTGATTCTAAAGAGCAGAAATTGAATTCCCAATCGGGATGGCAATGAAAGGAAAAGAGCACGAACGCGCGATGGATTTGTATAATTCGCTCGATTGAATTGATGCTAAGTAACTTATACAAATGAGATCGTCGAATGTGCCGGCAGATGAAATCTGCATATTATGCAAAAAGAAATAAGGAAAAGAAAATTACGAGAAATTCATGAAGATTATTAGCGATATAACATATAAGGCAAAAAGTAAGGGAATTTGATTATATTCGAACAAATCGAGCAGCGAAAAAAGTAAAGGCATTTATATTGTGCATCTCTCAACCGAATATCTTTGATATAAACGTTTGATTGTGCGACGTCTGATTGTACATACTAAATTCTACTTTACGACATTACATTCCAAATTCAAGCAACGTGTTGTTTTATGGACAGTCGTGAAAATTCGTGGTTTCACGGTTTTGCAGCTTCGTGCTATTATTGCATCTGAATCGCTCGATTTCCTTGTGTAATCCGATAAAGAAATACGGTTCGGAAGAACGGATTTTTACGACGGTAAGCAACGTTTGACAACCCCTTTTGCGTCCCATAGAAAAACACTGGGCGTCGACAACGACCAGGAAAGAATGGGAAAAGAAAAGCAGGCGGACGTGACTAGGATAAGGGCTGCTTCCGATTCGTCCGAAAACTCAGAGGCTTTGGCTTGCTGACACGAAATACAAGATTGGAATAAATTTACGGTACTTCGTGCATCGTATTAAGCATTCTGTGACCTCTCTTATCATCTTTGTTAAATTTTATTCGTTCGTTATCGATGACATCTTTCATTGAAATACGGGACTTTTCTTTATCTCATTTATTACTTTTTTATTTTATACATGAAAATTTTGCACTTTTAACGACAATTTTATTTTTTTATGATAGTTTTCTTCGAAAAAAACATTATTTTCTTCGAATTATTTTTCTATTTTGAGATCTGACTTTTCAAGTTTACTTTACGACTTGCTGTTTTTTTTTCGTTTGCCTCTTATGGTCAAATTGTCCGCGGAAGCATAGAAAAGCATAAACGTCCAAAGCTGCACATACATACATACATTCATTCATTCAAAAAAAATACACAAGTACTTTCTATAAAATTTAAGCAATAATACGAATGTACGCTATATTAATATTATTTTTGAGACGCAATTCTATTTCTAGACTGATAATAATAAACAAAAATGATTTTATTACAATTGAATTCTCAGAATGGCAATATTTTTACATATTTCTTTAAGAATCGTGTGATAGTTTTATTCTACAAGGCTTTTTCTTTGCGCGCGCGCGCGCACACACACACACACACACACACACACACACACACAAAATGCGGGTATATAAATTAAAAATATCTTGGTTATGGTTGACTCGTCGTAAATGTCAACCACGATTTCTTATGTTCTCGTAAGAATATCTTCGAGATTTATGTATGACAGCAGTTACTTTTATTTTACTTCGATAAGTGGTTGGATATTCTCGTTTAGTTGGTCGTAACATTTTTTTTACGAGCTCTTTAAAACTTACTATGACTTGATTCGTGATGAAATATAAAGTACGTGGATAAAAAAGTATTCCTTTGTTACCTTTAAATTCACACGTATATATCTATCAGATTAATGCACGCAATTTGAATTTTTTTTATTTAAAAAAAATTTTTTGGAAGATTTTATCTTGAATGAATTAAAAAAAGAAAAATGTAATATAGAAATGGTTATAATTCTACATGAATATCATCGATATATACTTTTTCGTAACAATTTGTTTATTGAAATGAATCTTTTTCAATAAAACAAATTATTGTTTAAAGTAAATTTTTCCAATGTTTATCTTTGAATGCATATTGTAAGAAGGATTTTTAAAATCTCACGATATTTATTTTTTTATGAATTTCTCAATATGTTCAATTTTTTTCAGTACAGTTATTAAAAAGATATTTCTTAATAAAAATATTAAAGTTAAAATTAATAAAAACTTTCTATTATATGAAGTTTTATCAATTTTTATTAGGTAAGCTATGCATTTTTCGAGAATTGTGATATACATATTTTTATTCTCGCTTCACAATTACATTTCTTAATTTTGCAGCAATATAAAACACCAATATTTTTATAATGTTATTTACAAAACGCGTATAAAAAACGTAATTTCCACGCTGTTAAAACAAACTTGTTTTGCGGTAAATTTTTTAGTAGGCATTTTCTATTTATTTTTTTTGTTATTGTAGCGCGTCACATCTTTGCAGGTCTATATTTCTTTAAAAAGTTTTTTGGATCTCAAGAAAAATGTAATTATTACATTTTTCTTGAGATCCAAAAAATAGCATAACAATATGTAATGTATGATTCGATAAAATGTTTATTTACAATGCTATCCGTAATCTATAGTTTTTGCACAAGAGATACTGACGTCAGGATATTGTAAGAAGACCGCAATTTGTTTATGTTTGGTTATGTTTCCGGTGTTCGCCCGCGGGATTTTCTCAAACGAGAGCACCGTTAATGAATATTTATATCATTATCGTGGCCCGTTTCTTCGTATGCAAAGAAAGCTTAACGTGCTGCAGCTTGTCCGACCCTCTCCAACTTCGCTGCATATTTTTCAGACCCGGTAAAGAGGTAACTGAGAGAAAAACAGTAAACGTATAAATCCTCTAGATTTCTCCACCAAGAAAAATGCGAGCATTGAGCCTCGTTGCAGTTTCATCGTGACGTGAGCTACGATTAAAATCGTCTGAATAAATTAACACAATTAACGGTGAAAATTTAGGTACCTTATAAAAGAAAATTAAATAAAATGTTTTATTTATTAAAGAGAAAATCGTATATTCGAGAATAATAATAACTGTTTTAATTCATTTCTGTAAATTAAATAAATTCACATTAAATCACTCTGATAGAAAATATATATCTGAACAAGGAGATTACATTATATTGTGTCAAAACTATAATATCGTTAATTTTTTAATTGTTTTGAATTCTCATCAGTTTTTGTTCGTTATGCGTTAAACATGTGTGCTGAAGCGATCAATTAACTCTCAACTGCAATATCCGCCGTAGCCGTTCGCGAATTTTCCGATATGTCTCGGGAAACTTCGTGAGCCCGTCGTTCGCAAAGATTGGATCGTTAATACGAACTCATTAATCACACCCCGCAAGCAGCCTATGAAATTAATTTTGCGCGTCGTTACTTTTAATGTTAGCGATAAATTTGCATGAGATCAATTTTGCAATAGATAGACTATTTTGACTTGCTCTCTTTTGAGTTGAGTATGTTGTTTGTTAGTTTCGTTGCTTTTGTTTAAGTCTTTTATTTTTCACCAATTCTATGTAACAATGATGTTGATGAAATAGTCTCTAAATTTTTACATATATTTTTTAAGAATGTGGAATACTAGAATAGAGAAAAATGTATCAAATTTTAACAAATATTTGTTTAAATAGCACTACCTTAACATTTACTTAAATGTAAATAAATATTTACTAAATGGAAAAATGATAGTTAAATCAAATTAATGATTCTTGTATTATATATATATATATATATATATATATATATATATATCTTTTTTACATTTAGTAATATTCTGCTAATACTATTCAAATAAATATTTATTAAAACATGTTTCTCTCAGTGTAGCAGTATTGATAAAAATGTAAATAAATTTGTTGTTATCTTATTCTGACAACTTTTGTTATTTTATATAAATGGGTTTCACATTATACATTTGATAGAACTTTTGTTATACTTAATCAATGTTTTTCCGGAATATATTTTATTTTGTATATTTATATCGTTGTTATATTATCAGTCGCTTATGACTATCGAAGTGTTTTGCGCTTTCGAGACACACGATCGTTCGCGTGGAGGTATCAGCGTAAATTCACACGTTTTAGATCCCGCATTCATATAGTGTCCGCGTTTTATGCGCGTTTCGGGTATCGCGAGTTTACGCCCGGGGTAACATCGAAAGCGACTATAGGAGAGGAGCGGGAGATCGTCGATGTTAAATCCCGGAGTATGCAAGCTTTGTGAATTAAAGCCGTACCTGCAGAGAGTTGAAATGCCGCAGCATGCTAAAAGCGAATCCGTTGTTATCATAACGCGATGTCGGCTCCACGAATAGAGATGCAGATGAAGCAAGCTCGATGCACAGAATTAGCGCTCCACTCTTTGTGACAAATTAAAAACCGAGATATAGAAAGATTTTATAATTTAAGCTTCAATATTCCGAGATATTTTTTTTTTCGATGTAAAACATATATATTTGTATCAATTTATACGAAAGCGATGTAGATATGAAAGATGACATTTGTATTTGGTCTGCCAAACTGTTAATTATCGTGATATTGCATACACACACACACACACAAAGCTGAAAAGATTATTAATCTCAAAAATATAATTTGAAATAGCTTTTTTGTATTTCACAATTGCGAATTATTTTTACGTAGGTGGATTTATTTATTCAAATATACCTACTATCTGTTTTTGTCAATTAAAATACTAATTTTAATTTGGGGTACACATAAATAAATATGGGATTAGTTTAATTAATTTAATTACACATTTTCCGGAGCGTAAATCAAGATTAGACTAACGACGAAACAAAACTAATTTATACATAGATCAATTAAAAAACATGATTGCAAGATGGGAAGAACAGTGTAGAGGCAAATTTTTTTAATAATGCTGAATAAAAGAAAGAAAAGGACGCATTAAAAATATTAATTCAAACGTTGCATTATTTTTTTGTATATTTTATATCAAGTAGTAATGTAAATATTAAATTCAATAATAATCAAGTAATTATTTTTTTACTCATTTATGTAATAAGAAAAGATACGATAGTTCTTATTGATTTTATTTATGCATTATTACGTATAACATTTATTTAGATTGTAAAATAAGCTTCGAGGAAAATACTTATGTACTTATGAGTATGACAGCGTTCTTGCTTTGCAACTTTCAGACAGGCCGAGTTTAAAGAGAACAACGAAAAATTGAGCTTACCGGAATATGCGGAGTCACGATCGCGAAAAGTTTGTTGGACGTGCAAATTTTCACGCGATTACTGCACGAGACGAAACACAAGGAGAGCTGCGAAAAGCGACAGTGTGCAAAAAGCGACTAAGCGGCCGCGATTAAACCACGAAATTAAAATCCGTCAGTGGCGAATGCACACGCTGAGTTGGGATGAGCATTTTATTATGTAGCTTTTTTCGTGATTCTTCCGTAGAAAATACAGCGATTCTGTTAATCCGTGGCAACGTGTTTCATATCACGCCGAGTGTACAGCATTCTCGTATCATACCATTCGTTTCGCAGATCGTTACACAATTTATCACTTTTCTTTGAGTGATGAAAATTCACGTGGGTTTTAATGTTGTATTTTTCGCGAATTTCTCTTTAGAATAAAGGGATCATGGGAATTATTTTCTGAAAACTACTGAATTTTTAATATATGTAATAGATATTATTGGGGGAGTCAAAACAAAGATTTATATAATGCTTTAAAATTGAAGCGGCTGTGTAATTTCATTAAAAGATGAATGAAATTTAAATTTGAAAAGAGGATCCTTTAATGGCTGCCATTGATACATGAGGGATGTTCTATATTTCTAAGGATCTGGTGTAACGCTAATGACTCAAAAAAAAAAAGAATCGAAACGTTCGTATAGAAATATATTCAATTAAATATTACACTGAATAATAGTATTATTTAACCACAACAACTGCGTTTATACTCTCATTTGTTTTAATTCTCACTATTTAATTGAAAAGAGGATTTTGAAGCTAATTAGACTACTCTACTTTCGAGAGGTTACTAAATCTCTTGATTTTGAATTCTGTGAGTTTGTTAATGTTTATATATAGAAAACTACGGACCAAATAGAAAACTTTTTTCTCACTTTAGGTCACTAGGTTTATCTAAAAAAATTTCAAAAAATTTATTACTTTTAACGTGAAAACTTAAAATTTTTCCTCAAAAATTATTTTTTTAAATTATTTCTAACATTTTTTATTAATGAGTTATCCAGATTAAATAAAACGAGCACTTTGATTGCTCATAATTCTATTAAAAGTCACGTAGTTATTATTACCAAGTAAATAGCGAATTTATTATCATGTAAATAGTGGCGTAGCAGACAACGCACTGGTCTGCTATACTATAAATTTCGGGTGCGATCTCTGGCAGAATCAAAAAATTTTCGTACGCTCGTAGTTCTAAAGTAATGACAAACCCCCCACCGAGTAGTATATTAAATATATTACTTCCAAGACAAATATACTATATTTGTCTTGGAAACTTCTAACAATTCGTCGTTCGGAATTGACGTTAATCTGCTAAGGGACAGGTCCCTTATATAACTGTGTACAACCAGCGTGTGCACCATTATTATCATATGAGAGAAGTCATTATGCTCGGGCAATACGACTAAGAAAAATCTCTTAATTTTTGCAATGTAAACGAATGTTAAGAAAATAGTTAAATATATTTACTATAATGACAATTATAATAATCATCAATTATAGTATAATTTTTCTATATTTGAGAGACTATACATATATAAGATTACTATTATCATAACAGTAATAATCATAAAAATGGACCTTCTAATAATATAGGACATTAATTTTTCACCTCATTAATTTTTATACGCTGAGGAAGGCTAAGTTAAGTTCGAAACGTTCTGTAATCTTTGTGAGAATAGTAAATGTTTGTCATTGTCAGTCATCCTAATTTTACTCGTTTGATATAATTGACCTTACATTGAATTATTGCTTCGCAATTTTATATATATATATATATATAAAATTTTTGTGTGTGTGTGTGTGTGTGTGTGTGTGTGTGTGTGCGTGTGTGCGTGTGTGTGTGTGTGTATATACGAGCGTACACTATAATTTTACTTTTATTCTGATTCAATATGTTCATTGTTTTATGCATACTGTTTATATAATACAATTATTGATTTATAAGTGGTGATACAAAAACATTTAATTTACATAGTTCTTTACATTAAACTTATATATCTATCACAGTTTATTATAATCTAACTCAATTCTGGTATTAATTAGATGCTGGGTAACTTGAGACTTTCCGATTGACTGTTTCTATTTTATGACTTTTCCTGGCGTCTAGTTCAGTTTCACAAGAAACTATACAAAATTTTGGCAAAATTAAATCACAGGTTATGAGAAAGGAAAGTTATCTCGAGTTGATTCAGGATGAACGTCCGCCATTCCGAAAAATTCTAACGACGATTGCATCGTTAAGAGCGCGAAGCACAAAGCGTGAACTGAGAACGACACTTCCGCGATGTCTGACTCGCCCTATAATTGAAACAACCACTGGCCTGGATGAGATGTTCATAGACACGGCGACGCCTCACGTACGCCAGACCATCGAGATGCTTTTTCTCGCGACAGAAAGGCAATTAGCCACCGTGGCTTGTGCCAATCGTGGCCAGTATAAGTTCTGCAAGCGAGTCGCGAAACACGATACAAACCCCAATGCCGATCTAACGCCATGCCGGTTGGAGGGGTTCCAATTTTGCTAATGCACTCCATGGCACGATAGTTTCGAGTTTCGACGCTCGGATACACACTCGGGTAGCTCTCACCTTGAGTCGTGGTATCGTTTAATTTGCAACGAACTTGTGGAACTTTCGATCGACAGCATCCTCGAGTAACCGTCTAACGAGAATTCAACTAACTGACCGTTGTAGCTACGGATTTTGATTTGCATACGCAATGATTTTGCAAATTGTCATGAGTTACGTGTCAAAATCTCTTGACATAGGTATAGATATATTCGCTGATGGATTACTCGTGCTGTTATATACATTCTACGAATGTTCTCGCAATCGCTTTAGCATTATATATTAATCGACGTTGACAAAGGGGGGCGATCGATGGAAGATGTAGAGAATGTACACTCTGTACAATATTTTTTGTATTCATGGACTTTCTACAATAAGCCGTTACCTTTAAGACTTAATCTTAAACCGTAAAAATTGATCAATCAGTCAAATGTAAGAAGAATAATCGACGATGATTGACCAATTTCTTACGGCTTAAGATTTCAAGTTTAGGTAATGGCTTATTGTAGAAAGTCCATCATGATTGCCTTTTGACTAGTGTTCCACTAAAGATCGACTACTATCCTGTCGAAGATTTTACTATTCTACCGAAGATCTGGAAATTGTTATTATTTTCTGTTTAATCCTTCTGCCAGAAATTTCTTGTCGAAACCGGAAGAAAATCAATGTGTACACTTAAAAAAAGTCATCTAAATTTTGAGTGTCACCCAGAGATTTTTCTATCAATCGAAAAGCCAAATATTCATTCAAAAAGTCGAAATCTTCGGTCGAAAACCGAGCAGGAGGCATGGTAATATTGTATAAATATTGTTACATTTTTAACACAATATAATAGAATCGTGATTTTTAAACTTAACATAAGTTGTATACAATCAATCTTACGATATAATATCCGACATAATTTCTTGACAAGGTTCTTCCCTTCAACAGTTCCGCATGCTACCGGAATTCACGAAAGAACCGAGTGAAAGGGCATGCTTTTTGTTGCGATTTTCCTCAACAAAACGAGAGAACATAACGACTCCTCTCACAGCGCTCAGGTTACCTCCGGCGTTAATTCCGTTTAACACGCCCCGGTTCTCGCCTTTTAGCCACGCACGTTACTTACGTTACCTTGGCGGCCATTGTACGCAGATAGTATCCATACCAGACGTATACATACTATACCGCAGCAGAGAAGGAAGTATTAAATTTAAAGGATTGCGCAAGTCTTTTTTCTGTCGGTATTACATTCACGCTATTTCCCTGTGTGATTATAAATGACAAATCTTAATCATCGAGTTGTACAAAAGAAGTATGATTATATTGAATTTATTGCTTTAGTATAATTTATAATTTATGTGAATATATAGTAATCATATTGTAATGCACTTTATTTATCGCTTTTAATAAAATTATTATCGTTATTAAATTATTACATGATATGTAGATATTATGTTCATATTTATTATGATATTTATATATTATTTTCTAAAATAAATCTTGAAGTACACACACAAAATTTCTGTATATATATGTCGGAAGTCGAAAGTTTGTGCAAGTTTTTGAGAACGTGGGGCAGGTCCACAAAATGAGAAAAAAATTTCCCATTTCGTTTAGCTCGTAGTTTTCTACATGCAAAAATCACCAAATTCACAGAAACTCAAAAGACATTAATAATTTTTCGAAAGTAGAGATTTTAAGTTTTGAAACTCTTTCTTTGAATATAAATTTTGTTTATTTTAAAGAAAGTTATATATTTTGCTTAAATTTTGAAGTTCGTAGCGCCACGAACTCTTGTTTCAATTCAAAATATTAAAGCTTAATAAAATCAAGATAGTTGAAATACCAGCAATACAATTATGTGAAATAATTATCTATTGCAGATTCAAAAACTTACAAATCAAAGTTATTATTTTGTTTAATAAAATCTCTTTCTTCTCTCTTTATCTTAGTTTGCTCTGTCTTTAAATTTCTCTGTTTCTCTTTCCTCTCGTCGTCTATGGAGCGTAAATTACAGACGATGCTGCGGAATTTCGCACGTCAGCTACCTCTTAATAACAATCCTTCTCGACTGCTACGGCAGCCTCACTAGCGTCTCAGAGAATTCACCATTTACTTGGGCAACATGAGGAGACGAGGAAGGGAAGTCAAATTTAATCGACAGTAATTTCGTTCGCCGTTAAACTTACTGCTGCACCGAATCATTGCGGCCACGGATATACATCCCGCATATAAACTTTGGAATTACGAAACCAACCGCATGGATTCTGCCGTGCATGATTTTATAAAGACATCGTCATTCGCTTATCTTCTATTAAGGAAAATTTTCGCTTCTATTTAATTTTGTCTTCTTTGGAGATAAAATAACGATAATGATTCAACACTTCAATTTTTCCATCTTGATAAAGTCGTTCAAATCTTTAAACTTTACTTAAAGACCTAAGATGAAAGCTTTCGTTCCTCTATTTAAATGCTCTCGAAGAATAAGGTAGACAATGGAGGACGGTCACTTTCAAGGTCGACCTGAAATTCGCTCTATTTGTTACGGAACGCGGCTATCTTTATCCGCCGCTGTTGGAACTGACGTACCGACAAAGGCCGACGAATTTAGACGGTTTTGACATAAGATGTTAATTCGAAATACACGCAGCCACGATGACGGTATACCGAGCCAAGTTTCTGAATCCACCATGTAGCCCTTCGTATTCGCGTCACTCTAGTGACGGTTAAAAATATCATTTTATGTGCGAGAGAGAGGAAGAAAGAGAAAAGAAGAAAGTGACGATATAGATAACGTACACTGGAAAAAAATTCACTAAATTTTAATAAAAATTAGTTTCAATACTGATCAAACATTTATGTGACAAATAAATGTTTACTCAATAAAAAAAATGATGCTTAAATCACAAATAAATGGTTCTTGTGTCAAATAAATATACGTCTACGTTAAATAAATATTTACTGTTTTAGAAGATATTTTAGCGTATTTTTCAAGCTAGGGCCAATGTTACTAGTGCTAATTTCGACAGACTAATTACGTACGGCGTAAAATTACGAGCGGTCAACGAACGATGCGTGCAATGAACAACCCATCGATCAAATTCCTCCACTTGCCAGTCGGTTAATTTTGGCGGCAGGCCGCGCGATCCGTGGCGGGCGCGTGCCGGCGTTTATTTTCACAGAGAGTCGGAAATAGCCGGCGGCAAAGCGCGCGCTCCACCCAATATTATAATAGCGATGACTGCCACAGCGGACAGTCGCGACAGTCCGCGAGCGAGTAACGTTCCGTTGCGCGAGAATGGGAGGCGAGTAACGTTACTCCTCGGCCACTGTCCGTCGCTGTCCGGCGCGACAGAAGCTGCAGTTTCACGTTTTCCTGCGACCGCACTGTTCGCACAGTCGTGAAAAATCGAAACGCGCCGGGAATCCACCTTCAATCGCGGTAATTACGCCGTCAAAGTGCGCAAACATTCCATCATCGGTTTTGTGGGATCGCGTATTAATATTGTCAATATTAATATTGTATATATTGATATTGTATATATTAATAATACAATGATAATAGTTAATTTAAATTTGGATGTTTTATTGTAAACGTTACTTTCATCTGGAAGCAACTGTTAAGTCATATAAAAATGCGAACGTTTCTATCGCTTGTCGGATTTGTTTTCGAAATTGACGAATTTATTCATATAATAAAAACTTGGTATTTATGATATTGACGTTGTCAGGTTGTCAGGTTGTCGAACAGTGCAGCACGCGGGGATCACGTAAAATGCAGCGTAGATTTATGTAGTGCCGTATCATCGCGATAAGAAGCAAAAAACATCGCTGCACACGAAGTATAAGCGACGACGCGACGGTGCGGTCGGTGTGAACTATATAAAACGCATAAATTTGTCCGTCGCCTGTAATAAATCATCCAGTCAAACGGCAGTGAAACAATATCTGTTTGTTATTAAAATTATTCGAGCGCATGATGAACATTCGTCGTCACGTATAATCGGATCGAACGGCACGGAAATGTGTCTTGCAAATCGGTGCATAAGTTTACAGTGTTGTTAATTTCCACGCGAGCGTCAGGATGGCATCAAAAGGGTCCATGCATGATGCAGATCAATGATTGCCAGCATGGTTAATCGGACCCGGAAAATGGTAATTAACGAAAATGGTTTCAGATTACGACGCACTTGGTTGAACACTTGCGCTCGCGTTTCACATGATTTACGACGAACTTAAACCCTTTGACGGTTCCGGAACACGCTCGTTTATCGTTATCGCAACTTCCGTCATGCGGTTGCTTAGAGATACTCAAGGAAAGGGCGATTCTAATCAATTCAAAAAGGAAATGTTGTTTAACTGTTTAATTCTACTGATTATGGGACAAGATCATTGAGATTGGAATTATATAATATTATATTGCAAGTTTTATGAATTTGTTATAAACGTATATATCGAAAAGTAATATAGAATAAAAAATATAACAATGTATGATCTTATAATTTAAATAAAAATAAAGATCTATTTTTATAAACAAAGTTTATTTTAATTCAAAAGGAGAGCAATGAACTCTAGCTGTACAGACTTGTTTTTTGTACCCTAGATATACACCCTGGGATATTCCTGGGACCCCATCCATATTTGTTAACTTCTGTTAAAATGGATATATTTCAATAATTCTTTTTTCAATCAATGGAGAATTGATTAAGGAACGAGCCTATAAAAGTGTAAAAGTCGACAGAATTAAGGAACTTTGAGATATGTAGGTTCAAAGAAAAAGAAAAATTTGGAAACGCGAAAAAAATCTCGATTTAGAAAGTTGCGCTGGAATCCCGGAGACCTCACTGTATACAGCTAGGATTAATACCGAAATTACAGCTAAAAATTGTTAAATTAATCTAAATCGCACATGAAATTCAGCCACACGAATGCAGATCACTTAATCAACGGCGGTACAGAATCATCAAACAAGTTCGATAACCGCAGCTGATACCGTATTGTACAGTGCGTGAAAGTGCGGATTCCCCCACTTCGTCGTATTTCGTCCTATTTCGTCTCACACAATTAATTAGCGCTGCAGTATAATCGCGTCGCTAATAGCCGAATAATTCTCGCGCGGACATAATTGTCGTGGCGCATCGGATCGTTGATGGGCTGCACTCGTATCGACGAGCGCATCGCTGACGAATGCACGGCTCGTTGCTGCAGCGATGCTGTGTTGAGTTCAGAGGAGCGAGAAGAAGGGGGAGGTTTAACAGAATAGCATAATTCCAATGCGATTAATTTGCGATCACCGCAATATGCATCGGGCATCGCATTGCGTGCGTCAAATTTGCGCGCGGCGGATTGTCTCGATACACGCGGCCGGTGCAGGCACATCGGAATGCGTCCAGGGGTGCATTCCGATTTGAGTGCGTGCACGCAAGAGAGAGAGAGAGAGAGAGAGAGAGAATGTAGAGGTACGGATCCTTTCGCCTTCCGTACTGTCCGTTTGTGTTGCAACACGATCGGAATGTCAAATACGTAGATGGATAATTGCAATAATAACCTGTACGAGGCCTTTAACTATATATTGCGTGAAACGAGATGCATTCTAAAAAACTTGTAACGTGCCGACGTTGTTGAAAATCACGATAGCTCCTGATGTTGGCGATTTCGGAAAGAATTGATCGTTACATGCCTTTCGTTTCGTGATTACGTAGTGACTTTGATATCTGATCTTACGGCGAGAATGAATCTTTTATGTCCGTTTTTCAATCATCTATACTGTTAATATAATGTAGATAATTATAATCTCGGTTCAATTAACTCTTCATCTTTTTCTAGTTATAAGAATTGGAAAATGATGAAGAGTAAGTTGAACCAAGTTAATCTATATTGATAGAAACTAGACACGAACATTAATCTGTTAATACATTTTTAATTTTCGTTGAAATACGAAGTTGTATTGTAGTATGCAAGATAATAAGAGATTTGTAATGTCAATTACGTGATTATCGATATCATTATGATGTTACTTATATGAACCATGACATTGTTACAAATCTATCAATTTACATTATTTAGCTCAAAGTATTTCGCTGAATCATGTTACTTTAATCGTAATTGTACGTACACGAATGCGCTGATCCGAGTATACGCAATGCGTACTACGAGAACGTGTCTCTAGCATATTATCCTACGGCTTAGTTGGCTTTTGATCCGATTAAAATGGTTTTGCACTCCAATGGATCATGCATAATTGCATTGCGCGATCGTGCACGTGAAGGACCTTTGGTGGCTGCTCTCCTAAAGGAAATCCGTAATATTTTATTAGGCGCACAATCGCTTGGAAATCATATTAATCATACAGAAATTTTTATACTGCTCATATAATTAATTTGCTTGTGTTTGATAGAGATTTTTTTAACCAGGAACACAATCGTCACATTCAAATTTTATTTTTTGTATACACGATTAAAAATATTCTTTGCAATACATTCTCGGGCATAAACTTATTTATGTTCGTGTATAAACTTATTTGTGCATAAATTTATTTAGTGAATGATTTTTTAAATAACGCAAAAATGAGAGTGAAAAGGAATGTACTCGGTCAAGGCAGGTCTAGATGCCTAATAGTATTTTTGTGTGAATTTTTTACATTTTCCAATTCAAACAAATTATGCGTCGATTATTATTAGCGTTATTACCGGTCTTGAAGATAGTTTAGAGTGATTAAAACTGAAATACATAACATCACAAATTGAACAATTAATCTAATGTTACTGATCCTAATAAATATTGATATTGTAAAGAATTGGCATGCGGAAATGAAAATTGTAAAAAATTTACATAAACATAAGTATCAAGATTTGCTTTGATCGAATATGGTCCTCTTCATTCATTTGTACTAAATATTTCGCGGTTTTCCATTTTCACTTAATATTATTTTCACTTAATATTATTTTTAAATGTTATTTTCTTTCTTCGTTTTTTTTGTTTGTGGTGATAAAATTTATTTTTCACTTTTTTTATTTATTTTGACTTATTTTAATATACTTTAATTTTAACATGTAATTTTAAAAACATGGCGATAGCCGATACTGACATGGCCGATTTTTGTTTATTATCCCGTCATTATAGAATATTAAAACGATGTCACGTGCCAACAAAGTCCAAAATTAATTGGATGACGGTCGTTTAATACGCTCGAGTTCCGGTAACGAACTTCTTTGCCAGGCCAACATCATGCTTGTCAGAATTTTCCACGTACATTGAAAACTTATAACAAGATAAAGTTTTCATGGAATTAATAAAATAAATAAACATCTTTGAAACACCATTTGTCGGACTCTGCCTGTCCTGTCTTCAATTGCATGTAGCTTTGAGATATCAATATTACGAGATATTTCACTTAACTGTGTCAGTTGAGCGAAACATCGAAAAACCATTCTAGTTTCCTTCGAGGTATATCGCCTATATTCATCAGAAATTTTCCATTATCCTGCATGCCACATGCTACACAAACAAATACATCCTTCAATGAAAACTATAGAAATATAGTGATTCGATTCTTTTGTTCTCGCAATAACTGACCGTCATTGATCGAGGCACTGCACAACCTAATCTGCTCTCATATAAGGTCTTAGAATCAATTAATCGTTTAACCTTTCTCTGTCATGCAGAGGTTTAAATCATCTCGCGCAATTATAGAATTTTGGGTTTTGCGTCATCAACATCGTCATTGACTCTCGTCAGAAAAATTTAATCTTTCATCAAGATTAGATTCTTCGAAGTTCTATTATATAATTCTCATAATATCTACACTTATCCCTTATACTTGTGATCACCTTTCGATTTTGATTGTCCCTTTTCGACTAGTGTTCCACTGAAGATCGATTACTCTCCAGCTGGAGATCGCAAAAAGATTATCAGATTTGACCCTCTTACCGGAGATATCTTTCTAAAAACCGCAGGAAAACCGACGCGCAGATTTCCCTTACAAACAACTCATCAAATTTTCTGCGTGCCAGAGAGCCGAAGATTTGGTTAAAAAGTCGGAAAAACATATTTGTGATCCGTGCTTAATTCTAACACTATTTACAAAATTTAGAACTCCTTAATATCCGTTTTCACAATTTAAAGAAACAGATTAACTTTAATCTCAGTTCAACTTACTTTTTATCTTTTTCCAGTTTTAAAAATTAGAAAAAGATGAAGAATAAGTTGAACCGAGATTAAAATTAATACGTTGGCGGAAACAAGCATAAATGAGGATAAATATAATTTATACGAAAATGTATTATATTTATACAAATATAAAAATTGCAGAGAGAGAGAGAGAGAGAGAGAGAATAAATACTAAGTGCGCATGTTTATGTTTTCAGGTGAATGGCGACGATGAGTGGGACTATGAGGACATTATTTTGGAGCGGGGCGGGGCGGGCCTAGGTTTCAGCATTGCCGGCGGCACAGACAATCCCCATTACGGCAACGACACCGCCATTTACATCACTAAGCTTATACCGGGCGGTGCCGCGTCCGCGGACGGTCGGCTACGTGTCAACGACACGATACTGCAGGTGAACGACGTATCCGTTGTCGACGTACCGCATGCGGCCGCCGTAGACGCACTCAAGCGGGCCGGCAACACCGTCAAACTGGTAAGCTTCACCCTCTACTCTCCAATCTCGGTGCACCGATACAAGCCCGTTTACAGGTTACTTGTTCCTATCGCAGCAGATTGCTTTGTTGCATTGACGTGCCTTTACAAGCTCAATATCACGTAATTTAACACAACGTTCATGTCGATAAGGTAACATTTTAATTAAACGAAATGTTAATTATTTAACTTTTCGTGGTCAGACACGCAAATTTCACCCCAAAGAAGCTTTTAAGACTATATCTCCAAATTCTTATTTCAAAATAGAAGTTGACGTGTCGTTTACCTGAAATTTAAGGTTCTCAGCGCGTCAATATGCATGTAGTAGCTGTTCACGTAATATCGTTTTAGCGTTGGAATCATTTTAACATCAATCGTGAAATATTATACTATTTTTTCTGAAAATACCAAATCTGTAGAATATAGAAATAAATTTTTTGTTAAAAAAAAAATTAAAAATATTTTTCTCTTAAATTTATTTTTCAAAGAACGTATACGCAATTTTTTTTTTAATAGGTTAAAATTAAAATCTTTACAAAGCCACTGTATTTTTATGTTCTACAATATTTAAAGTATATTCAGCAATTTTTTTTTATTCCAAAGAACAAAAACTATGAATACAGCAACTAGGGTTAAATGCGCACAAGGGGCATTTTGCCCTGGTGTGACCATTAAATTTTCGAGAAGTATCACAAATGGTATATCACAAATGGTTAAGAAAATACAAATATTTTTTTGATTTGTTGACAATAAAAAATGCCGGGATATTCGGATCAAAATATTGTAAGGAAAGATGCAACTAACTAATGATAAATTCCAACTGACGCATTAAAGATGCTGGGCATGCCCTGAGCAAACTGATGTATGCAAATCTCAAATTCGAATTTAATTGAATCGTATCCGCAGTGCAATGGCAACACATTGTTACTGTGATCACATGGCATATCATATGCACATCTCAAGTGCGCAGATTTAATTGCGCGACGAATGTGTCAGGAATAATTGAATTGCAAATGCTGTAATGCGTATGCTTTCTGCTGTTAAACTCACCTGCGTATGCATATTCAATTTCTCAGTTACCTACCAATAGTTACTAGTCGAATGTTTAATTAACTGTATATTAAGCAATGTCGTTATCGTGTATTATCAGTGTTTATTTATATATTCATTCTAATTTGCTGAAAATTAAGATTAAAACGATATTTCATGCACCGTTTGTCAGACTCATTGATGTTAAATCGATAATATTTTAATTGCTTTCATTATTATGTTGTTTTCTGCTTCGAACTTCCTATTTTTTCATCGATATATCAGCGATCTTTTCAGTTTAACGGCGACATTTCGAGTCCCAGAAAGTTCCGCGGGATTGACGACTCTCTCCGAGTTCCATATTTGTCATAAAGACGCGTCGAATATCTTCGGCTTATGTCTAAGAAAAGTCCCGAAGCGACTATCATTCACCCGGGCCTTCCGAAATTCCTATAGCTTGGCAAATTCGTCAAGGAATGAGGGAAAGTTTCGATGGGATCGTTCGTTACATGCCTCTCGGATATACATTAATGTCAGTCTTAAAAAAAAAAAAATTCCCAGACAGATTGTTGTATCTTCCTTTTTCAGGGAAGAAGGCCGATGTTGAACATAAAAATCGCGAAGATAGTTAAGAAAACTTAACCAATTGAATACTTTTCTCGAAGATAGACTGATGGTTTTTAAAAAAAATTTCGATAAATAATATTAGCTCTAAATTATTTCGGAAAGAAACAACTTTTTCGCGGATTGTCAGATGTTTGAAGGTACTTGAGAGATGATCAACACGTTATTAACCTTCCCAGGCTGGAAATAACAATGAGGAAGACATAAAAGCTTTATGGCCGGACCATTCTAGACATTATTATTCTGACATGAAGTCGCAGGTCGCAAGCAATTTCGATTTTATAATTTCGATTTATGGATGACAATTTAATTTAATTTAAAATTAAATGAAATACTGCATCAAATGCGAATTTTGATCCAATAGAAGTCGTTATATTTTATTTACTAAATTAATACAATTTAAAAATGAACATGTAATCGAAATAACACTTTATTTATACAAATATTAAAAATATTTATTAAAAATTACCTTATTCTTTTTTATCAAATTACTTTTATTTTATATAATTATTTTATAGAATCAATGATTATAAATGATAACAGAAAAGATACTTTTCGAATATTTTAATTTTAATAAATATTTTTAATATTTGCATCATGATGAAGTATATCAATCGGCAATCGAAACATCTTTTTTTTTCAATGCTTTCCCTGTGTAAAGTTTATAATTAACCACTTTAAGTAACGATATAAACGGGTCCTTAAGGAGAATGGCGGTGAGCAGGAACAAATCTACTTTATAAATCTCACCGAGTAAACGAGAGTAGTTTGAAAGAGGATATATCTCTCCGATCAGCTATCGGGCGGGCATTTAATTACGTGGAGATTCATTGTTACACCGGGAATGAAAAAGCGCGCGAAGTTTTTTTTAAACGCTCCTCAGCTGAAAGCGACGTCGCTTAAAATTTGAACTTTGTAGAATTTTACTCGTTGATCGAGCATTCGCGATGCCTTCATTCAAGCCTTCCCCCTTCTTTCCTATATTCAATTAACGTCTTGTTCGCCCATTGATTTTCAGTATGTACGCCGACGGAAACACACGCAGTTGATGGAGATCGAGCTGATCAAGGGTAACAAGGGCCTTGGCTTCAGCATCGCCGGTGGTATCGGCAATCAACATATACCAGGTGACAATGGAATCTACGTGACCAAAATCATGGACGGTGGGGCCGCCCAAGTGGATGGTCGCCTCGTTGTCGGCGATAAATTGGTAGCCGTCAGGAATGCTCTGGTAAGTAAACATACATACGTACCAAGTTCGGCTTTTGCGTCGTGTTTCTTTCATCGAAATATCGGCGTAATAGTCGGCTTAATGGAGATATCGTATCTTTTTATGGATTACATTATGATTATAAAGACAAGACAGGCGTTGAATTGCACGTAACATCGCACAATAAATATTTCAAAGTCAAAGCGTTGTAAGCTCGTCTATAAATGTCGAAAAACATGAACATTTGTAACCGAAATGTGATACGTGTTCATAGAAAAATGAAACTGTGATTATTTTTTCATTCTAACAAAGAGCAATTGTGGAACCATCCATTGTAAATGCAATATTTCTTTCTTCTCTTTTTCTCTCTTGAAAAGATAAACATAGTATAGATAGATCGTATTTTTTGAAGCTCATCCATAATTAATCACGATCCTATCTCGCGATAACAATCGTTTTAAAAAATGAGATTCTTTATAACGCATATATTACACATTATACATATATCATTTATTAAATTACTTCTAAATGACTTCTTTTAGTGCAACAACTAAAAAAACGTGATTTTCGTGTTATTATTTTGAATAAGTTAAATAAATATTACCCTATTAATCATCAAAAGTAAACTAACTTAAACAATAATGAGTTATACAAAATTGATATATGAATAAATCAAATAAGAAAATGCCAAATACAGTTAATTATGTAAACTGCAATTACTATTGGATTTGAAATACAAACTGAATTTAATTTGTAATAATATTGCAAATTAAATTAACTGATTTGATAATAATGCTATTAGCACATTAAAATACTGTAAAAAATTTGTCGCGAAAATTAAATGCCCTTACTTAGCGTTTTTCTATTTATTTGAAGAATTAACTTGATAAAAAAATCATCAAAGTCGTCACACCTTATAAAAGTTAATTTTTTAAGAAGTATAAAACAAAAATGACAAATATAACGTTTGCTCATGTTAAGAATATCTTTTGCTAATACTTTTAGCTAATAATTTTTTACCGAATTGTGAAATAATTTTCCTCCTTTTTTTTGGGAAACTTAATTTTTTTAGTTACATCACTTTTAAAGTAAAGAAACGATATGTTAAGTGGAATAAAATATTACACTGTATTACTCGTATAAAACATATCTAGACTGCGAGGCAGTTTTGGGACGTTGTCGTAAATTGGGAAAATTTTCATGCCGATCTTACAAAAGAGATCCCGTCTTTATAATCTTTAAAATTTTATGGTAACGATCAATGGAACTTATGACAAGTTTCATGGAATCGCACGAAATATCGAGAATATATAAAGATAAGACTTTTGACTGCTCTTCTTCGATGACGTCTGAATACCTTCTTATCTTGAATCTTCTTCGATTTCAGAATGCAATTCAAAACACAAATAAAAGAGCATTCTTCATTTCGAAGGCGTAGAAAATAAATTCGCGATCGGAAAACGCATATATAAATTGCCATGAAAAAGAGAGTTGTACCTCCAACAGTCTGGAGAGCCATTTCGAGTTTTATAATTACTCCCGAAAACTTCGCTTACGCGCGCCAAAACTAATTACCGTACGATCGATAATTACTTTGCCACGCGGGAGAATAAAACGTAGACGGCAAGAAAGTTCCCGGACACTGTCGTAAACAACTGATTGCGAGTAAATTTCCATGCCGAAAATTTAATTGAGTCTCGATCTATTCTTTTCATTTTTTTCGCCATTATAAATTTTAAAATTTTATAATTCGGTGAAAGAACTGCAGTCTCACTCGTGACACGAATTCTGTGGGACTGTTAAAAATATATCTAAAGTATTTTTGACAGTCTCAAGGAACATGCCACGAATTTTTTTTCATTAAATTATAAAATCTTAAATTTAAAATTAAAAAGATTCTGCCTTTCTCCTTTCTTATATCTTACACTGATAATAAATTCTCACTCTCTCTCTCTCCCTCTCTCTCTCTCTCTCTCTGTTTGTCTCCTTCTCTCTCTCTCTTTTAAGAAAGAGAATGAATCAGTACTCAATTGAATATTTCCAAAATTTTTTTTTTCTTAATAAATCAAATACATAATTTTAAATTCTCTATTTTATTTTTATTAAAAGTTAAAGATAATTTGTCTTGATATTTAGTGTCTTATTTTTCTGCTTATTTGTTATGTTATATCAACATCATAATTTGTGAAAAATGAAAAAAAAAACATTTTTGTAATTAATTATACGCAAGTATGTCTAAAAATGGAAAAAATCGGCGCTCCAATCTCGATATTAGCTTGACTACCGATTATCACCTTTAAAAGATAGCAAAGGCAAGCCTTTCAACGCACTTTTATACCATAAAGAGAAAAAGAGAAAGCGCCTTTCCATCATATGCGCGTATTCTGCACTTCACCCTCCGGCGACAGTCATAAATCAAACCGGCTGTTCAGCGGCTTTAATCGACGCTTTTTTTTATTCTACTCCCAGATGGGTGCCTTAAAGGTGGTGAAATCGCTGAAGCGAAAAATCGTAGACTAGCGGAGGTCGACTTGCCATCGACGGAAGCTGTATATCGCTGACGGAAGAGCTATCAATTACTTCGACGGCGTCTTGGAAAACCGCCCTAATCTACTTTTCCTATCCGTGCTGATTCTTAGAGAATGAGATGTTTAACCTCATTCACCGATTATCACTTAAAAATATAAAATCTGTTCCATATATTTTGATTAATTATCGCATATATATATATATATATATATATATATCTATATTTTATATATGCGTCATATACGTTAAAATAAAGAAAGAACTAAATAAAGAGAAATAAAGGAAAAAGTATTCTGTGCTTTAATTAAAGAAAAAAAATTTAATGGTGTGATGCAATATTTCTAATTTCTTAATTAATTAATTTGTTACATTAAACTAATGAAGATTAAATCTTATCACACAGAGAATTAAGACATATTATATTTGTTATTCATTGTTTAGTTTACGAACGGATTAAAAATCTACTAGAATGCATTGCACATATTGGTCTTTCAATGCGTATCGATAATAATCGCGACCGATTGTCTCTTATGTTTCTATTAATGTAGATTAACTTTAATCCCGGTTCAATTTGCTATCTTTTTTTTCATTCTTAAAATTAGAAAAAGATGAAGAGTTAATTGAACTAAGATTATTTAAATTACATTGGTAGAAGCGAGCATTAGAAGAAAGACAATCGTAGTGGACAAAACAAGGAAAGAAATTGAAGAAGATGAGACTACAAGTTAAGATAGAGGAAATTGAATAAGGAAAATCAATTATGGTAGGATATCGCAGTTCATGACGTCATCAGCGAATTGTTTGTATACCGCTCGTCTATATCAAGTTGTCTTAGAAATAGTATCTTCCCTTAAGAGAGAAGAGGGTTAGTTGCTTGATAAACAGAAGAGAAAAGTGAGACATTTCCCTGAGAGCAATATCCGCATGAGTAATGAATAAAACGTGCAGGGAATTAATGTAGATGCTATAACGTAAACGACCCAATGAGTGGACTTGTATATCCGAACACAAGATTTATTATTATTAATCTCAAACGTTTCTTTTTTATTACAATATTAATTTAATTGTATTTAAAGATTATTTATAAAAGCATTTGAGATTAATAATAATATAAACAAATAAATTTTTGTATAAATAATCCGCTCACTGGAACATTTATTTTAATCGTAAAAAATGCATCTCGTTCATATTTCATTTGTATTCTATTTCGCGATACGATTTTATACGTAAATGCTAACAACAGTTTCTAGCAGTTCATTCTATATGTATATACATCGTTAACGATGTAATGTATTTCAAATTTTGATCTATGCAAAGAAATAGACGGTGGGGTTTCAAATAATTGTCTTCGATTATCGACTAGTCAATATTAAATCATACGATTGAAGAAGAGCACATATTGGTTTCAGCAGGGCGATAAAAATTTGGAAAATGTGACACACGAAGAGGCAGTGGCGACCCTAAAAGCAACTCAAGATCGCGTCGTACTTTTGGTTTCCAAGACGGAAGGTGGAATCATCCCTCCACCTCCTCCTCCAATAGCGACGGATAATTCTCTCTCACCTCAGCCACGTAAGTCAAATCAAATTTTCAAATTTTCTTAATTTTTTGCATATACCGTTTAACAAAATCAAAGCATCACAAAAAATTAATAGATAGTGATTTCATTAATTAACATTTTATTAGATGTATAAATAAGCTAACTTACAGTCAACTTACAGTCAACTTTAGATGACTAACGACGGTGTATTTAAATTTTCGTGCCGAAGTATTTTTTCATTAGTAAAGTTAATTAACCTGCACTTCAAAAGTTATGCAACAATTCGCAGTTAGATAATTAAGGGAATTCTAAGTAACAGAATTATCGACATTATAAATTAGAAAGTTTTCCGAATTGGCTGTACAGAATGTTAAATTCTTTTATACAATTAAAATACTCACAAAAGGAATGGTCGATTTAACGAGAAAATCGGAAAAAAGTTAACAAAACTATATTTGCCTAGTATCATTGCAATTTTTTAACTTTTTTCGATTTTCTGGTTAAATCGACTGTTTCGTATCTTTTTTGTGAGTATTTAATTACGTAAAAGAATTTTGGAACCTGCAGCCAATTCGGAGAGCTTTTTAATTTTAATACCGATAATTCTGTCACTTCAGGATCTCCCTTAAATATATTTAATTGAAAATGAGTTTAATTGAATAAATTAGTTAAAAATATGTTCATCATATTGCACGATTCACTATTTTCATTGTGGTAATGAAAAAAGGTGATTCGAACGGTAAATGTTTTCATTAAAATATCCCTACTGTTTCTTTTATATTTATATAATAGATGTGTATTTAAAAAAAATCACGAGAATTTATTTATACATTTCGAATCATTTTTTATACTTGAAATAGATGTCATAGATAAAATATAGTGCTCTAATTTATACTTCCTCAAGTTATTTATATTTCTGAATTCATTTATTTTTCTATAATATTAGATAACTACTTTTAAGATAGAACACACAGTGTAATATAAACGCTACGTAAACAATTTCGTTGACTATCAAACGACGAAATAAAATCACAGCGTGAAATCTGTGATTTTATTTCATCATCCGTGATTTACGTGACGGAAACGGCCGAAGATTCTTAGAGTCGTATGCGTTTTAATAACCGACTTTTCACAAGAAACGTCATTCTACCTCCGTCGTCGCATCTAATCGCATTTTTTGCCGCCACTTTTCCATCGTAAGATCTCGATCGAAGTAATAATTACATTCTATTAATTATTCAAACTTGTCTGCGCAACGTGAAATTCAAATCAACTGTGGCTCTCCTCCGCTGGCTGGAAATAAACGCGGATAAATCCTTACGATTTCCGCGCGTCGAGAGGTGCGGAAATGAATTTTTGATCCGCGAGTCTTTCCCATCATTCGGACTTTTACTGACGATCAGGTCGTAACTTATTCATCAGTAGTAGAACGTCGTAAAACGGAGCTCGTAAAACTCATCCCGAAACGCACGCGGACGTCTTACCTTCCTTTCTCGTTTATCGCGAATGCGGTGCATCGCGCGTCGAAAATGTCCGATTGAAGAACTCTTGAGAATGTGAGTATTAAAATTCCATGTGCCGCTATGTCGAAAAATAATTCCGTCGGTTTTTCTTGTGAATTAACAAAGTTTTTTTAAATTATTATGCACAAAATTAGCAATCGTAGATTAAGAAATCGATTATTATTTTGGAACAGCAGCTTTTCTCTTTATCGTTGCACGAAAGGTGAAAGACCGTTTTTCGAGATATTAAAGATACATAGAGCTGCCCGTCGTGGCTATATTTTTATCTCAGTAATATTTCCGTATTTATTTTTCTACAAACGGGAAAAACAGCATAGTACAAACGCTATAGTTCTCAACTTCGATGTGAAAGAGAAAAAGCGGACTCGACGGTGGCGGTTTCGTGCCGACTGAATTCAAATTGCCCCTTTAATGCTGCGGCATATCGGTGCCCCGCGGGATTATCCGAATATTTGCTTTAATCTCCAGACGCAACCGGGAGTTTCTCGGAGAAGCCACCTTGACGCGAATAAACAAGTCCGCTCTAGATTGAGATCGCTATTTTCTATCTCGATGTAGGTACTATTTAAGTTTTTTTATGTAATACTTGCAGAAAAATAAATAAAATTTCCACTTGCAATACAATATCGTAATAATAAATTATAATTTTTTATTATTAAAATAAATAAAACTACATACGTATGGCATACATATCGATAAATTTAAAGGAGAGAATTATATATAATTTAAGTTTATTTTTTATTTCTAGGCACTATATTATTTAAACTAATAACTATATTTAAGCATTACAAGCATGCACTAGAATTAATAAAAAAATTTTTTTAACTAATTTAATATATGTATTTTTGTATCAGAAAATAAAAATATTATTTTTTACTAATATTAGTAAAAAAATTAATATTAATATATGATACAAACAAAAAGGAAGATAAGCATAATCACAATAAATCGATTGTAGCATTGACATTTGTCATTATCATCTCATTATTATGTATCATATATTAATTGTTATATATTAAACAATAAGAGCAATTTATTATATATTATTTTACAATATAAAATATATATGTTTTAAGGATAAAATCGTGCATTTAAAATTTTATATATATATATATATAATTAATTATTAATAATAAATAATTCTAGTATGAAAATAAAGAGCATATATGAGTGAATGTTTATTTATACTCGAATAGATTTAATATCCGTATTTATATTACGTACAATGAAATAACATCAGAAATAGAAAACATTGGAAGGATTTGTTGATGATTTTTCATGTATAATAACAGACGATGTTTCTAATTTTTTGTTTGATAGGTAAGCAAAACGGCTCCGTGTCCGCGATAGAAAACAACACCGCGGCTTTACCATACTCGCAGGAATCACGCCACGCGTCATCTCTTGCTCTGCACGGTACCGGGACACCACGGGCAGTTTCCCAGGAGGATGTGTCACGGTGAGTCTCTCTCTCTCTCTTTTTACTATTTTTTAGAAACTGCGAGTGCGGCCGCTTCTGGTCAACATCTTGCAGTCCTTTTACGAAGATTGCGGTACGCCATATCCGCCACCGATCCTCTCTCGCGAACATAAAACAGGTCTCGTTCGCTGGTCACGTCCGATACTTTCGGGATGCACCGAGCGCTTTGCCCTCTCACAATCCGTTCGTTCGTACGTGATTTAATTTAATGCCGCCGTTGCGCGTTACATGACCGGCTCGTTTTATATTACTATACTGTTTTCTCGATAATAACGCGAGTTTGCAAACTCAAAAACGCGCCGTTGAAATAGGCTATTTGTTCGCGATTTCTTGTTGTCGATTTATTGAACTGAACCCGTCGACCAATCGTGCAAAACGCGGTACTAATTTCAAAAGTAAACCGAGTGAAATGGATAAACTGTATCGAATGGGTGTTTCCGAGGGGTCGATGAGCAACGTGAACCCGATGGAGGGTAAAGAGCTTGCGGTAGAACCGGTGCGCACAAGCTAATTGCCGATGGATTAAGGGCTTATCGAATTGGCCCGACTATACCATGGAGGTGGGATTGGTCCGGACACATTATGTACCTCTGCTGGAAGCTTACTCACGCCAGTTCGGTTCCTCCTATTGACCTGTCCGTTCGTTGTTAACCCCTTTCGAATGCTACTGCGAGACTCCAATATCGCCGTGTTCCCGGGACTGTCCAGGTTAAGGTCGTCACTGAACATCGCGCGAATGGAATAGAAGATCAAATAAAGCGGGAATGAACTTAGACCGATGTCGAATTATCTCTTGAAATCTTTCGATCGATTTTGATGAATCTTAGTCTCTTTCTTTATTTCACATGTCTTAAATTTATCTTTTTATATCGCTTTGCTTTAATGATACGTTTTACGACAGATTTAATTAATAAATAATTGTAGAGAGAGATTAATTAACAAGATCTATTTATTCAATTTTAATTTAAAAGCAAAATGATAAAAGCTAGGGAAATTATATGTCCTATTTTTATTAACCTTCTTAATCCTCTAGAGATGACGTCTTTTCTTGTCGTTAAAAAGAAATTTCTTTACTAATTTTTCTTAAAATTATCTTGTAAGTGAAGAATCTATCGATACATATTCCACGTATATCAATGTATAACGTTTTTAATAATTAAAAGTATATTATATTTCACTATTTAGTGCTGCATATATTCATTTTCAGTTCTTTTGCATATTTTTCATTTTCAGTTCTTAAGTGTAACTAATCTGTATAGAATGTATCCCGAATTTAATTTTAAACTGAACATTGCAAATATGCATTTATCCGTAGAGAATTAAGAACAAATTATTTTGTGATGTAATACAGAGACTATTTTCTTTATAAAAATATCTAACAAGTACACTAATTTGTTAGCAGTCATAATTAAAAATTGTTTACAAAGTAAACTTTAAGAATAGATTAGCGAATAGATAACGAAATATATCTTGTAATAAATTTTAAATAGACTTTGCTCTTATAAAATTTGTATTTAAGTTCTAATTATGAAGAAATATAATATTAGGAACAAATCATGAAAAATGATAAATTCAAATTGCATCAAAAATTTTTTTTTAAAAGGTTTTACGATAACAAAATATTCTATAGAAGTTATATAGAATATTCTATTATTATGTTATTTAAAAAAATTTTATATTCGCGCCTTCTTATTTTTACAATTGAGTAATTCTTCAATTTTGTTGAAGAGAGTGTAATTTGATATATGTATACATATATATAAAATAGCCATAGGAATATTAAAAATGATATACATATTTAAATATATATATATATTTAAAACGGTTTGAGAAAATTTTCTATATATGATGCACGTAATATATAAATTCATTTTAATATTAGGTCAAGAAAAATGTTTCTTTGTATTTAAAAAAATTTTTTTGCAAAAGTTTTTCATTTGTTGCGATTTTTGTTATGATTATATCATTCGCTAGAGCAAAGTTTCAGCTTTAAGAATCTATTTTTTAAATTGCGGTATGATGATTTTTATCAGAGTTATGAGCAATCGAAGTCAGAGAATGCTTCTTTACTTAACTCGCGAATAATTCAAGAAGAAAAAATCGTAACAACATTTTAAAAAAATGATTTTGTAGGAAAAGCTTCAAGCTTTCACAATGAGTAGTTGAAAATTTTCATAATTTTTTTTTGGACACATGAGAGATCCTTAAAGTGAAAAGAAAATTTTTTATCTTTTTCAGCTTTTTAAATGTAAAAATTACAAAATTCACAGAACCTCAAAAAATACAGTAACCTTTTTAAAGTAGAGATTTCAAACTTTAAAACTTTTTTAATTCTTTTTTTTTTTTAATTTAAATTTCGTTTATTTTTGACGAAAATATTGTATATACAATTTTGAATTAAAATATACGAAGAAACTTTTTCCCCAATCCAATATAATCTTCCATTATATAAATTCATTCCAATATATAAACTCATTTTAATATAATCTTCCATTTCTCCGCTCGAAGAATCCTATTGAAGAGAGTAGAATCTCCGTTTGATAAGCTATAGAAAGTTTGACTTTGATCGAGAAAGAGGAATTTAAAAATAGCGCGCAAGGAACAACTAATTGTACTCTACTCTTGACTTATATCTGCGCCAGATTGCTGGAAGTCATTCCGCAGTTAAACATTACCATGAATGGAATATTTCATTAAGCCGACCTGCCGCCATGAAAGTTTCGCACACCTGTGCGCTGTCGGACTCACTGTCCATTTATTCAGCTTTCCTAGCTGCATATAGACTCTATCGCTTGCATTATTTTCTGAATACACTATTCATTTGAATCCCATTCAACGTTTCTTCTTTTATTAATTTTCATTTTAACTAAATCATTGATCTTATGATAACGCCTGCCCAATGATTATTAAAGATCAAAGCATTCACTGCAAGCATTCTATTTAGTTAACATCACATTTAATTAAATCAAATTTAACAAATCTGAAAAGAGAAAATTAAAATTATGTAATTAAATATAAACATATAAAAAATTACATATATATAAGTTTTTTATATATGTTACATTCGATTTATATTTTATATTCAAATTTGATTATGTGGTTAATCATTGATTAAAAATTGCAAAGTGACGCATTCACGCGTTAATTCAACTTAATGACGTTTCATTATTGAAAAAAAAAGACTTTTCTCTCTGACATTCCTGTATTCTCGAGGCAGCGAATTTTACGCGAGACGTCGCCTCATGGAGAAATAATTCGCGTGTGCATGTCAAAGAGAAAAATATCACGAAAGAAACAAAGCCTGTCCGTACTCGGCGGACTTAATAATTTTTATCTCGTTTGATTGAAACAATTCCGGGCGTTGATTGGCAAACTCATCTTTGTTTTCCACGGCTTTGACGTGTACGCATTGCGGTTCGAAAAGTTCTCTTTGAATAAATTCTTATTCACGTTTTTATTTGCATGGTTCATCGAATACTTCTTGTCGATATCGCGTCGACTACGTCGAATACGCCGCAAAATGCAGATACATTTTTATTGTGCTCTGTATCGCGACGGATACTCGCGACACGTCCACAAATGCGCGTTTTTAATTATTCGAGCGTGTCCAAGAATACCACATTCTGAGTCGTTGTCTCAGTTACATATATGTATCGTGACTACATTATAAAAACTTCAATGCAGTTCGTTCATAGTTAGAATTTTGCTGTATTTATTCGTAATCTATAACACTTCCCGGAAATGGTTATAAATTCTTCTAATTTAAAGGATATCCTCTCTATGCTTTTTTAAGGGATTTGCTCAGGAATTCGATTGAGCCTTTAATACCTATTTCCACTAATGTAGATTAATCTTAATCTTGATTCAACCTATTCTTCATCTTTTTCTAATTCGTAGAACTATAGAAAAGATGTTTCAAATTGAACTGAGATTGAAGTTAATCCACTTGGATAGAAACGGTCATTCCGATCAAGTTGAACTTTGAAGGCACAATCGATTTTTTAATTGTAGATTTTGGAAAATTAGTTTAACTAAACAATTTCTGCAAAAGAAATAAGTAAATAAAATTCAATCCAACTTCTATGATAGTAAAAGCTCGACTTTAAAGCTTTCACAAGTACTTTTTCACATGTACTTTTAGATTTTTAAACAATTCGGAGCAATATAAAAATCTATACTGAGACTCTCAAAGACCTAAGTTGCTGATGGAGGTTCAAAATTCCATATACCTGATGGAGGGTTAATTATGTCTTTCTCGATACGAATAATACTACAATAATTAGTGCTATACCATTTCCTAGTGGTGTAATCCACTATTACATATGTATACGGATGAACACATTCGAGTGTGCATGTAATACGAGCGCACAGCTGCATCTCCGAAATGCAGGCCAAGGTCGTAGCTGGCCCGGGTCACGAACGAGCTACTGGATCCAACCAATCTCGCTTACGTGATGCGGCATCCTCCCTGCATCGATCTGTATGCGTCTCACTGTATTCTTGCTTAATACTGTCGACTTCTCATCGTCGTGATACTATTTACTTTCTTGTATTAGCAAAAATTTATTACGCCTGATTAACTGAAGATTACACTAAAAAAAAAAAAGATTTACTAAATCTTAATACATATTTTGTTAAATATATTGAGTAAACATTTATTTATAGTAAATACATATTTATTAAAGAATGATATTTAAATCAAATTTCATAGTTTTTGTATCCAATAAATATATATTTACATTTACTTAGAACTATTCAAAGAAATATTTATTAAGCTTTTTTTTAGTGTAGATAATTCTAAATAACAAAAAATCAATTTAAATGGAAAGTGTAAAAAACATTTAATTTCGCAATCTGATTAAATAATTCGATTTGTTCATTACGATGTATATTTAGCAACGTATTATCGTAATAAGCTCTCGTACAACTTTTTAAGTCTGCTTGCAGATTTCTTGAATTTCAAAGAGGAAAAGACTCCGTTACTACTCTTTAGAGAATTACCGTATTATTTTTATTTTGTAACACGTTCTGAGTACACGACGTGTTGCAACTTATCACGAGCGCTTTGCTCTGTAACTTTTGATGGTCAACATAGAACTCCTTCATCCGGCTCATTGTGTCACACCCTCGTGTGTGACGGGGTAAATTTAATTTCTTCTGTGACTCTTGTCCCGTCGGACATCCTGGCTGGAGATGTCCGGTCCAGAGCTAGGAAACCAGTCGTGAACAATAGTGCGAAAAGGATGTCATGAAAAATTTTCTCGACAATTTTGCATTTTACCGGAAATACTGACTGTACGAGTGCGAAGATTTTACGAGATGTTTTTTAAATATAAAAGAATAAATAATTATTAATACTAACGCGTATTAAAAATTTAGAAATATTTTTTTTAACTTCTTTAAATTTTGTATGTTTAATGTTTTTTGAATTTTTTTATTTATTTATATTATTCTTTACGTGTTTTTATATTTTCCTTTTTAATCTGTATATACTTTTCTAGTTTTGTGTAGTATTTCTTGAAATTTGCAAATACTTTATTTTAGTTTGTTTTATATATTATAAAATGAAGAATCTGTTTTAAGATCATTCATCTGTTTTTGCACAAATAAATACATTTTTTTGTTGTTGTAAAATATAACATTGCTGCGGAAACTTGTGGAAACAATGCAATATAGATAATCCCTTTTAATTCCATGGACGTTTTAACGTTTCAATGGGCTTGCTGCAAATTTTGCACTTCCGTAATGCGTGACGATGCTCATCGAAAGCCAGAAGCATGTGAAGCGAGGATTAAGAACGCTTTTACACCGGACAATTTTCAGGGATGCGGCAGCTTTTGCATTGAAGAATAATGGATTTCCTGGTGCGAGATGATCCCATATTATTTAGCGGGGTAACTGTGCTAACCGAGAATTTTCCACGAGCTTCCCAGCAAAGATTCTCGAATTTTTCCCTTTCTTTTTTTACCTTTTCTCTCTCACAGACGTGACACCGAGAATTGTTGCATTGTTCACAGGACTTTCTGAGTTCCTGCGAATTCTTTCTTGTCACATTTTTTTCGGCACAGTTATCTGCGCATGTTTCCGAAAACGGTTAATACTTCCTACTTCTAATTTGCGAAGCACGACGTCAGTTGGGAACAGTTATCTGTATCTTTTTTCCTGTATTATTTAATATTTTAATTCGTGGGGTTTAATTAAATAATAAATTAATTTTCATAAATTTGATATTTGCTTATGCAAATAAATGGAATAATGTAAGAGGAAAAATGGCATATGCCTATGCAAATAATGTAATAATGTAAGAGGATAAATGGTACGTGTGCATTTTTCTGAAATATTTTTCTATAATTTTTATATCTTATCACTTTGAAATTACATTACTAAAATACGTTTAGTGATAAAAATAGTTTTCTATAATAAAGTTGATGTAATATTTGTCAGTAGTTAAATCAACAGCAAGTTAAAATTTATTTAATCCTTCGTTGTGGTAGACTGTGTTTCCAGTGTAACTAAAATAAATTTGTTACCATAGCACGCACAATGCTATGGTATGAGCCTTTGAACCGTGCCATCTGCAGCGAAATATGCGCTTGCTACCGCATAACGGGTGCATTTGCACAGTTTGTTTAATTTACAGTCCACGACCCAATTCTGGACCGTTCTGTATAATGTATCGTTTGTTGCGGCACGATCTCTAGAGAGCCGTTGTCTAGGAAACGTGGCATTGCGAGATACGTTTAATTCGTAGAAATGTAAATGATAAACGTTTCTTAGAATTAAATAATGTAACTAAGAAAGAAACATATTTCAGTTTATTGCATTATGTTCGAAAAAACATTTGTATATTTTCTGTTTTTTAAATGTTCTACATAAAGCGCTTGCATAAACGAATATGCAAAAACAGAATTAACGTATCAATTAAAAAAAAAAAGCAAAGTTAATTCTGTGAATAAAATACCATATAGTTATATGTTTTAAGAACTATTAAAATGACGAATATTTTCAATCAATTTTACACATATATATTACTAATTACATCAATTAATTAGTGTATTGAAATCTTTTTCTTAGTTCTATACATGTGGAAGTTAGATGTCAGAAGATATGCATTGAATTATATTGAAAATTATATTTATCGATCAGCATTTAAAATATATCTCTATAGAGTTAAAACACAAAAGAATGAAAAAATACGAAAAAACTATATTAAAAAAAAAAGATGTTTCACGGCCTATTAATCTTGTGCTAGTGATCCACAATCACGGAAAGAAAGGGATGTCGATATCGAGAAACTTATAATGATTGGTCGAAGGATGTAGTCTGTCGCGATTTTTCGCGAGTTTCGCTGAAACGGTCGTTTTCCGCGGTCTAGTTGCCGGCAGTCGACAGTTAACGAGTTTGGTGGCCGGAAGTATGCCTGTGCAGAAATGACTTGTAACCGACGAATGTCTGTGCGAACTCTCGTAGGATCCACAGACCAATAAGTCTTTCGGTGGCGGCGGCGTGCGATGTGATAATGCTGGCTCAGCCGTCGCGACGCCGCCAGACGCCATCGTTAAGAGAGAGGAGAAAATTTCTCGATTGCGTTCGACCGTGGTACCGGCGTCGTTTAGCGGCGTTCGTTTTCACGGTCTGACAAGATCTGATATCACCGATATCACGTCGTCCAGTCAGCGCGATATTGGCTCTTCTCTCCATTTTGCACTCCATTGTGGCACAACGTAAAGATTTTATTTAACGTGGATATAGATTCCATATGCCATCCGTAAGAAATATAGACACCACATTTATTTTTGTCTAAATTACTTTTTAGAAATGTTTCATATATCTATTTAGACGTCAGTAAGTGATAAATATGTCATCTAAAAACTCAGAACTATAATAATTGATACACACGAGTATAGAGTATAAACTCATCGAATTATATTTATATATTTTTTTAAAAATATTATATTGTAATGTAATATTTATATACGTGAGTGAAGAAGCTTTCGATAACGTAGTTTTTATGGCGTGTGTAAAGCTTCTTACTGACAGAGACAGAGTTGGCGGGTTATCGTGGCGTTGAGTAGCCCGGATATTTCATTAACCAGCCGGAAGTTATGTCGGAAATGTGAGAGTAGAGAAGCGACGTTCTCCTGGCTACAGCCTAGAAATGATATTGCTTAGCAAGATAGGAGATCGAAAAGCGTGAGGAAATGCAGATTCTTCCGCGGCGAAAGCTGCGGAATTGAAAATTTTCCAGTTTAAACTTGCATTTTCGTGCGTTGCGGGAATTTTCTGCATTAATTTTACGTGATGCGCAAAGCGCCTTTCGCAAAAGTTGCACGGACGAATTCGACGTCCGTCGTCCACAGCGGAGTCGATCGTAAAACTTGATATCAACCGAAGATAAAACGAAGATAGGGACGAACAGGATTCAGAAGTAAAATGAAACGTGTCATCACGAGACTAAAAACCAGGCAAAATGGATTCCGAGAACCAATTAAACTTGCACGAACCCGAAAGCTGCTCCACAACCCTTCTTTAATATTTCCCGCTTCCGCCTCCTCTCCTATCGTCAAAATTCTGATAAGACGTGGAAGATCCACTTTATTTTGCGTTTTATTTTGGAAATTTAATTTAAAACAATTTTAGTATAAATAATTTTTTTACTTTTGCACAATACGTGTATATTGAGTTCTTTTTTGACTATCTAAAGACGATGATCTAATATAATTAAATTTTTATTTTTTTACTTAAACATTACACATAATAAATATAAAGAATTTCTAGTTTTGTAATATTTCTACAACATAATTTATCGAATATGTTAAATTAAATTTACACGAAAAAAAATATTTTTGATAAATCATTCTTAAAATTCCATATGTAAGTTGTATTTCCGGTAAAATATTATGGAAAGATCGTGATATCCAAAACGCATCAGAAAATTAAAAGAGATCAATGATTGTACATATGAACTAACTTATTAAAGTAAATTATTATTTGAATTATAAATATATTAATCCGAGAATGCTAATGAGGAACGGTTATTATCAAATTGTGTAATTTAATATATAAAAGTATATAGGGGATTAATACGGAATTAATACGCAGGAACAAATAAAGCATAATACGATATTGATAATCGGCCATAATTAACAGCCGTACAATATGATGGCAATTATATGCAGAATATATTGTTATTCGAATTTCACTTTAAATTTTATATTTCCAATTTATCGTTTACTATAATCCTTTACTTTCTATACATGTATCTCTCGAATTTCTCCAGATTATCAAGCTGAGCACAATAAAAAAGTTCATTTATCTTTCGGCTTCGTCAATTATAGAGAATGTCTTTCCGCATCACACCCGCTTCTAAACCCCTACCGAGGCTAATCTTCGCTAGGACTGGTATTCTGTCATATTATTTCGATGTATTCTTTTGCACCTCTTTTTCTGGAGGAGAAGCCCGTCAGTTTCGCGGAAAGCTCGCAATTAAATCTTCCAACGAGGCGTGCGACTAATCCGGAAGTCCTCCATTCTTTTTTCGAGAACACGTACTCACACGCACACATATAGACGCGAACGCATTGCGCTCGTGCACGTTGTGAAAGCTTCAAGCGAAAACAAGTGGTCGGCGTTATTAATGACTGCCCTTTCGTCGCGAAGTGTGGACATTGCGAATTAATCAAAAGCATCCCGCTGTCACGCCCCACAATGAAATTGGAGCGAGATAATCTGGCCCTTACTCTTTGAAGCCGCTCTAAGAAACGTGATTAATGGTTTTTCGTAGGACGTCAGGATCGAATCGTTACATCCGAATCATTTTTTTACGTAGACCGCTCGATCCACCGATTCTTACTTTAAAAACATATAAAACGAACTCAAACTCGACTTTCCTTCCGTAATTTAAGGTCAGTGTGAAGAACTGGTTTTTCTCTTATCTTCTTTTTACTGGTTACACGGTTATCATTAAACAAACTTTTTACCAATATTTTCTGGAATGTGAATGGAGCAGTTTAATCAAAAAGTTAATAAAAATTACGTTAAATATTTACTTTCACATTGACCAGTGAATTTGAGAAATACTTTTGAGAAACAAGAACGATCACGGATATCTATTATTCTTTTAACACTCGCGAGATAAAAACTTTACCGTGACGAAATCCCTCATTTCTCATATCAAAGATCTTTCCCTGTAACTGTTCGTAGGTACGAATCTTCCGTTCTTATCTTGTAATTCCAGGCTGATAAGGTACGGTAAGATTATTCTGTTATCGTGAAGTAACTAGTTGAAAATAGTTCTTTTTAATCGTATCTCACAACTTAAATGTCACAATCGTTCACGCACCTCTCGTCACAATCAACATTTACCGCGTCCAAAGTGCGCTGTCATGCAGAGTCCCTAATATTCAGTAACAGCACACGTCTCTCAGCACGCGTCTCGAGAAATTACTGCACGTCCAGGCGAGCGCGGAATCGCATTAGGCGAGTTTGTTACGGTGTTCGAAAGATCCTTTTGAGGGTACTGCCGAGAGACCGAAGCCAAGTTGGCGAAATCCGGCGACGGATTCCACCCGAAAGCGCGTGTTGAGCCAACACTTCTCAAGTCGCTCGCTTGCCCGACGAACCTTGTACGTACATTAGACAAGTTTACGTTTTCGGTGTCCGTTGGAAGCGACACTCAGTGGGCCTATCCTATTTACTTCATGTGTATTGTGTACGTATCCTTCGCTGATCTCGAAACTCGCGGGACGTGGCAGTCGTGGAGATTTAGCGAATGCTCTGTGATCCAGTTATTAACCGTTGAGTAATATCTGTTGTTAGTTGCTGGCGGCGACTCGGTATGTTGGCGAATTAATCGACTCGGTAAACTCTAAGTCCAGATTTGTCAATCTTGCGGTGGTTGTGGGACGTAGTGAAGCTCCGCTTGAGCGAGACGTAAACGTCGGTGAAAGTTTACCTTGAGATGATGAATCTCTCGAGCGCGTATCGTCGTTGAAGATGCGATTGTTAAACATGGATGGACAGTAGATTGATGGGCAAATCGATGGAAGCCATGACGACTAAGGTACTTTAGATGAAAGCAAAGTTGAGATAAAATAATACAAATATAAATAAAATTACTCCGTAAATACTTGACGTGTTTAGGGATTTTTTAAAGTAAGTTACAGTTTATTTCTACAATCGATAATATTTATATTTCTTTACGTTACTAATAATTTACCGTTTTATTAGTAATTTTTTAAATCATATTTGTATCACAGAAATTGTGATTACGATAAAATATAAAGTAGACTTAAGCAAATCAGATCAATTTTTGTTTATTGATAAAAAAAATAATCAGAAACAAATTTGTTATTAAGTTTTATTATAAGTTCTTAATTTTTATAACTTTGCTTTAGAATAATAAAATAATACATAAACATGGTATTTCTTATTGCGAAAAAATCAAGAAGATGGAATTATTCGATTTGCTTCAAAATTAAGAGACGAAGTACACTAATTTACTGAATTAGCAAACTAGACACTGTAAAAAGCATTATAATTTTTTTTATAAGTTTTAACATGTTTTTGTTACAAAATTTATGATTTTTTTGGATTGTGATTTTATGAGAGGCAAAATTTTTTCGCGCATTCACGATCTCTGCGTTTGTATGGTCGACTAGATCACATGCAATATAGAGAACTTGTTTATTGTTTCCAGTACAGAGGAAGCAACTATAGTATGGAAGTAACTATAGTATGATAAAATAGCTTGTTTGAACAAAAAAATGAATAACTGTCGATTAACATTCTATAAACTGATCTCTTGTATTGATCCAATTCATCCTGTTCGATTCGCCTCTACTCTATAGTTATATCGTAAATACATACAAACGTGTTTAGATTGAGTTACTATACTAGTATATTCGATTCCTCTTTAACGGATAGAAATTCTCTGCGTGTTTCGCGGTGCGGAATTATCGCGAGGCACAATGACAGTATTGCAACGACGTATCAATCGCGTGACGTCGCAAATTTACGTAATGTAACCGATGAAACGTCATAATTCTCATAAGCGCAAGCTTAAATCATTAACATCGTGCGACAATGAAGTTGCGGCGCAGATCGGCAAGACGACGGATTGTTACGTCAGAACGATCGCATCTCCCGATGCAGGAGACATGCGCGCGTATTTACGTTCGTGCGTGCTTACGTGCATTCGCGGGCAACAATGTGGGAAGGACGGTTGCGCAACCACGCCGCCAGTTATGCGATTAATACGCGCGCCATTGTGCCGAACTGTGTCACCAAGTGCATACGGAGATCGGGAGCGCTTCTAGGACGCGCGATACCGCGATAGGCGAGGTACTCCGATGGCGAACAATAAGCTTTGAAACGTCGACCATTTAACAAGCGCTGTCTCGTTGCGTTCCTCTCTGCATTTTGTGTATCACCGGTTTCTCAATTATTGTGTCTTACTTTCAATTTTCTCGAATTTTTGAATGATTTTTTTTTCTAAGAACTCCATCAAATATGGCGTTTCCTTCTTTCTCTCATAATTTTGTATTTTAACGTAAAATATTCTAGACATCTAGACTCTAGTAATTATTTAAATCTTAATCCTCCGTTTGTAATCAGAATCTTTTTAGCACATACGAATTTTATTTCTAAATCTCTCCGAAATGAAGGAAGGTGAACTTCGGTTTCTCCTCCTAAAATATTTTGTAGTATCTAGTAAATATCATGGAATATATCTATTTGTAATAGAGATGTTGAAAAGTTATTCTGAATTTTTTTTCACATTTTTTGAAAACCTAGAACAGTAAAAAAAATTTGAATCGGACAAAAAAGACCAGATTATAAATGGATGGTGCAATGAAGCTGATATACATACAAACTTTTTACTTTTCATATAATCAACATTTGTAAGTGATAGATAGATACTAGCACATTTTGTCAGATATAATATTACTGATATAAATCTTTCGATACAGAAGCCATACTTATCAAATTTTATCGGCAAAACTGTGATGAATAACGATGCCCATTGAGCTTATTAATAATTTATGAATGATTCACTCGTTTACTGATTCATTGTAACTCCCGCAAATCTGTGTCACCGCAAACATTTATGACGTGTAAGAAATAGCAAACATAATTTGAATATAATTTAATTAATGATCTCTCTCTTTCTTTCTCTCTCTCTCTCTCTCTCTCTCTCTCTCTCTCACTCTCTCATTTTGATTAAACGTGATTTATTAAGTTAGAGCAAATATATTTAAAATTGATTTTATAAACAATATAATTAAAATTTTAAACAATATAATATCTTCCTCTGTATCGGAAACAATAAACAAGTTTTCTATTGCATGCGATCCAGTGTCAGTCGACGATACAAATGCAGAGATCGTGCACGAAAACATTTTGCTTCTCATATAAAATAACGATCCTCCAAAAAATTATAAATTTTAAAGCTAGCTAAAATTTCAGCTCAAATTTTGACACAGTAAAATTAAATGTTATTTAATGTATAATAATAATAATTAGTGAATTTATCTTAAAACTGGATTGGTTAAATAATGGAAATGCAATAATATTATAATTTGATGATAAGATGAGAATACGTCGAATAATCATTAACGAAGACCGACATTCCGTTAATGACTCACTCGATGAAATCACATATTCTCGATGTGAATGGCATAAATTTTCACATTCCAACGAATGAAAATTTTAGTCAAATAACGAGGAATCAGTTATAACAGTATTTTACAATATAGAAACAATGATAAAATTTTTAATATATTTGCTGCTATAAATGAAAAAAAGGCTATTGGATTTTTTATGAAAATATTAATTAATTATTGCATATAATTAAGTATAGATTTAAACTGAGATAATAAAAGGAGACAGTCACATAAAATTAATTTTTGTATAAATATAATTAATGTACGGAGATAATATATTGAATTAAATATATACAATTTAGCACAAAATTTACTCGCTTAATGTAGCTGATATTTTTTCGCAAATTATCGATAAATCACTCTATAATCCTTTGAGTTGCGATAAATTCCTCGCGAAAGTGTCAATCTAAAAATACCACCTTGCATACTCCAACATCGTTTTATCATATTTTCACGATAAACGCGTCTGCGATTTATGGAAAATCATAAGCACATGGTGAATTTTTGCCAAATATTGATATTTCTAATCTTTTGAAAAAAATTAGTTTTTGTTACTTATATTTGAATGCTGAAAAGAAATAAAAAGGAAAAAAAGATTAAAATCATCAGCTTTAATAGAACGAATATGTTGTGATGAGAAAAACTAATACGTTAGAGATAAATAAAATAAGCTCTATTTAAATTTCCAAGTATAATTATTTGAAATAATTCTATTATATCTGATATTGTGTGCATATGTATGTACATGTGCTTCTTTGTTAGAGACTTTTTTCGTATGAAAAAGACGGCTTTGATAATTAATAACATATCTATTTATACCTTTTTAAATTTGGATAATTTCTAAAGATTTTACATTATACGACAGTGATTGTCAAAATATAAATATATGGAATATTAAATAAATAAAAATGATTTTTATACTTAAAGGTTTCTTTCTAATAATTTAATTATTTTGTATCATTCTATATTTTCAAATTAAAAAAATTTATTTATTATGTAACAACCATAGTTTAATTCGCGATGTATGATATCATAAGATTGTTCAAATGTATTAAGAAGCGTGAATATTAATTTTTTTAATCTTTAGGATCATTTTTCTCAAAAATTTGCTTTGTACGAAGATTTTAATTTTGATTTTATTTGTCTATGTTGTTTTTTTCTGCAACAGTATCTGTTCTATAAAATAAGACATGTTCTCTCTCTCTTTCTCTCTCTCTCTCTCTCTCTCTCTTTCTCTAGACTGCCGTAAAGGGAAATCAACTAGGTACGTGCCTTCGTTAGGCGTTTCTCAGGAGACGTGTCGGAATGCCATATTATACGTGCTTTACCGTTTGCACTTCGCGTTAGAAATCGCATCTTGCTGTCGTCGTTCTCGTCGTCATTTGCGGTTCCGACATCCTGTCGCTATCGATATACGTATGTATGCACGGTATATAAAGGCCAGTACAGTGGCCGACAGTACAGCAGAATATCACGATACCGTTACGCTATAACGGAGACGGAATAGAAAGTCGTCAATCCCGTATGATCGTCGCGTCGAATCGATCCTCTTCTAATTGCGAAATCGTTAACCCTCGCAATTTTCTCCCGATACTGCAAAAGTAAAAATGCAATAAAAATCGTGCGAGAAATTGAGAGTTGAACGGAACTAATCTCGAGCTGTTTCTCGTTGAATCTATAAAGCTGCGCTTAAGCAATCATCTATCTATAAATTGATTATTATTATTAATTGTGTTACTCATAATATAGAAGAGGGTTTATTATTTTTATTTTAATATTATATTATATTATTATCATTGTAGATATTTTTTTGTATAATTGTACAATTTGATTGCTACCATTTCTCTGATTGATCTTCTATTTATTTATTATTGTTTTTTAAGACATCCGTAAATATTATATTCGAAATTTGACCGACGACAATAAATCAAGAAATAATTTCGATCAGAGCGGGCTTAATACTTAAAATTTAAGCATTAAGTGAATTTTATATGCATATCCAATTCTGCAAAATATGCTTCAAAATAATTTTTAGCCTTGAAATGCTATCATAAATAGAACTGGAATAATAATATCACAAACTAAATTGACAACAATTTAATAGTATTGATGCTAATAAGGATTTAAAAAACAGTAAATAATTTACTGCGAAAAATATTCTCAGCCGGGATTCTTTAATAACGATATCTTTTCGATACTGATCGCAGAAAATAAGGAATTTGAATTTTATGACGGAAGAGATACGTCACCTGCCGTGATACGTCATCAAAAATTTTAATGGTACTGTCCTTTCTCTTATCAAACTAAATTCCCGCTGTAAAACCTTGGTGTTACCTTGGTGTTACCGAAGCGTATTCGGTCGGAAATGCAATAACCGGTCGTGCGGGATCTTAGGAAAGGAGTCATCGATGAAGACGAACGACGTATCTCCCGCACGCGTTGCATTCGTAATTGAGCGGCTCGTCCTCCTCTCCTCTCCTCTTCGGTCACGCTATCGTGTCAGAATCATGAGTCAGAAAACGGCGGCGTGGTCGACGCAGTGGAAAAGGAAGGGTCCTCTCCTACCTCGGCCTCGAAACTACCTCGACACTTTTCACGATACGTTCTTACGCCGTGCGTCTATGCGATCGATGGGTTTGTCTTCTGTGTTTCGTCGGTAGACCTGTTGTGCAACGTGCGTATAAAAGGCAAATGTATTGCGGCGAAGGATGACCCGATTAGTTACCTCTCTGTGCAGCTGAAATGATTATTGCGATAACGATCATAGACCTCGTTCGCGAGAGTTGCGGGTGAAGCATTCGCGATAAGGATGTGTATCCTGAGTGTAGTGTACTACGGTGACCAGCGAATGAAAGGTATCACCACGACGTCGCGTGATATACGTGTGCGTGACAACGTATGAAGATGATTACTGTGTTACATGATCGAAATTTGACGCACAGGATCGGAAAGAAGTCCTGCAAAAAGCGCTCGATCGCGTTATTAATGTTAACGGATGACGAAACAACGCGTATAATACTGCTTCAGGTATGTTGGAAATGTGCGAGCGATTGTTATTCCTCGCTGCGTGTGCAGCAATGTGAATGGCTGCGTTCAGCATAATAAAAAGCAACTTTGCAGCTGTTGTAAAATTCTTTAATGTGATTGGTTGTTTTACCTTTAGTTCTTCACTGATCTAAATATGTAAATCATATTAAAGAACAGAATTGTCACAAAACTGGAATTAGGGAAATCAAGGAAAGGTCAGAAAAATTGAAAACGGTCGGGAAAGTCTGGAAATTTTGCAAAATTTTTTGGAAAATAAAAATTCTTGCCTTTAAAGAAGTTCAATATGCATACGTTATATCTAGGCAGTTTTGCAATACTATGAACTTAATTAAATGGAAGCAATGTCAGCAATATTAATAGTAATTTATATTGCTATGTTAAATTGTTTTTGCAAATTATTTGACGGTTTCCAAATCAAGATGAAAATATAAAAAGATTCAAAATATTAAATTCATTAGGAAAAATCATGAAGTTTTGTCTGAAATCAAGGAAAAGATACGAAATTTTAGGATGAGAAATTTGTAACAATCCTAAAGAGTCTTACAATTGCAAAATTGCTTTTTCTGCTGAATGCATCAGCGTTATAATCATCTGCGCAAGCCTTATTAAGTTGCCTTATTCAGTCGGATCGAATTAATCATCGAATTAATATATTTTCGAGGACATACATGTAAACGATTTTATGCCTAATTGATGTTTCACGAGCGAAATTATTAATCCCATTATTCATCGTTTGCAACATATAATTTGAAATTCCGTTAGAAATCCGTCGAGAGAGATCCGTCGCGCAGCTTCTCGCTGTCGATAGCGATCGCGAAGCAATTATTTGCCTTGCCAGTGCCGTTCCGCATCGACAATTTTCACGACCCCGCTGCATTCGCCTCTTTCGTACCTTCCGCACCCGTTCCGCTCGTCCGATCGCAGTATATTTTCCAGCAACCGGTATCCGCGCCGACCGTGCGTGTTGCATTGTGAATGCACGCGAGCGCGCACTTTCCGTCGCGCGATACAATCGGCGGCGGAATCGGGAGATGCAGCGACGCGTCCTACCTGCCTGCCTATTCTCCCTGTGCACGACACTACCAATGCTAAAAATAAACTTCATCGACAATAATGTGATTTATTCCGATTTGGACAGGCGAGCCACGGCGTATTGCGGCGTACCCGTGGTTCGAAACCACAGGCAACTTATTTATTTATGATTTCAAAATACGGGAAACTTAATGAAAACTGACAAGTATAATGATATTGGCTCTTTGACGTCAAAAATAATAAACGGTAAGGAGTATGTAGGCCAATGCAGGATGTTGTTGCTAATTATCTATTATCATTTAAATACATGTACGAGTAAATGTTTTGACTGTTATCCAGTTATCTTCAGTACAGCAAATTGCTAGATAGAAATGAAAACTTATTTTTAGGACTCTCTATACAACCTTGGCCAAAAATATTAGGCACCTATATTCTGTTCATTTGGTTGAAATTTTTGTATCTGCATTGTTTCCTGGCGTTACATACATAAATTGAAATAAATTCTTTAAAACAAAGGATGATTTGCAGCAGATGCTATAAATCAATTTTTCAATTAAAACATTATACAATGGTTAATAAAGTGTTTAATATTTTTGGCCAAACCTAGGCTGTATATGGTTTCTATTTCTTTTTTTATACAAAATATACATATATTATATTACACTTACGTTTTATCTTAAATTTATATACGTACATGTTAATTTGCCTTGCGTGAGCGATATAAGAAAATAATCTTCTTATGTTATCTTCCTAGATTACATAATATAAACTGAATAAATTGAAGATTTAATTCGGCGTTATTATGTGATAAAAATATGTAATACAATATTACGAAGGTAGAGTTTTTAAACCTCAGCTAAATTAACTTAAACTATAATAACACATAAAATTTTTAGAATATTTTATACATTAAGTTTGATTCTTGGATAAATTATTTATCAAAACTCTTTTTAAACTTTTTCTTACAACAGATATAGAGTAGTCGTGAAAAGAACATCATTTTTATATAATATTATATTTTAATCCTCAAGGAGTTTGTCATGTTCCACCTTAATAACACCGAATTAATTCTTAATTCGCTGCCTTGATTGCCATAATTGAATATTTACTTCGAGGATAGAAAGAGAGGGATATTTATTAATATTTACATTCTTTCTATATTAATATTTTTTCAAATGGTAATGTCTTAATACAAGATAAGTGCTTATAAATAACATATAACAGTAAAAATAAGAATAAAAAAATATGAGCAGCAACGCAAATAGACAATGACTTAAGGGTTAATTAAATATAGAAAATAATATATCCCTCTATCACCGGACGTGCCATTTCATTTATCAAGTATGATAGTTAATGATTTGTTGAGTTGTTCTTTGCAAATAATTTTATATTCTCCGCGAGTATGCAGTGGCTAGCGGAGAAAAATTCACACAATTAACAAGAAGTCAAGAGTCAATTATACAGCTTAGAATGGCCTTGCAAAGTATGTGTTACGTCACAGATTCACAGCTCGTTACTAAGATCATGGCATTCCATGGCCGTTTCCTTCGATGTTTGAATATAGGTAGGTACGTCAATTATTACATATAAAATCACAATGAGATGCCGATTGAAATGATCTGAAGCTGCATATTGTGAATCCAGTGCATTCTGCGTAAATTTCACATAGCGATTGCACGATACGCTGCATTTTTCAATAGTACAAATAATTCGACGATAAATCAAGCTTAAAGTATGTTAGGAATATAATAATGCCTATCAAAATCTGTCATAGCGACAGTAGGAGCCAGTACCTTCGCGTTATGCTGATGACAAGCTGAAAGAATTTATGAAACTAGAATGCTTGCACCATTTGTTTTTACGGTTTATGCTAGATTTTATTAATATTTTTAAAAAGTCATTTTAAAAATAATCACATTATATGTTCCTAATGATATAATTCAAACTTTTTGTCGCGCATTATGCAATATTTAAAATAAACAGCATATTTTTGTGAAATGAATTTTTTTATAAATTTTTTATATAAATTATTTTCTCTCTCTATTAACTTTTTTGTTCAATTTCCCTTTCAATTCGCTTTTTGAAATAATATTTAAATTCTTGGCATTTATTATGGCACTTGTTCCTTCTTAGAATTCCTTAGTGTCTATATATTCATATTATTTTTTTTAATTTTCTTTTAAGAGTTTTTTATTTTATTCTCTCTCTCTCTCTCTCTCTCTCTCTCTCTCTCTCTCTCTCTCTCTCTCTCTCTCTCGCTTCTCATAAAATCTTTGTATAATTATTATTAACTTATGCATTATTTAATAATAATGTTATTTTATCTAACCACATTATAACTTGTATGTATGATAAATATTGAAAAATGTTAGTTTTTTTTTAAGTATTAAAACGAATGTATCACATTTTTATTCTTTCAACATTCAAACTGTCAAATTACATTACTGCCTTTGCGATGATATACTTCTCATGATACGAAGTAAGCATGACATATAACAATAAGAATATCACGGAAAACAATAGTGACGTTAGATTCTCACATGTTGTTTTTAAGAGTGCAATGAACTTATTATTTTATGATATTTTTACACATTTCACGAAGCTTGCGATGCGCACGTTTTTCACATACGGTAGCTGTATTTTCATGGATAAAATGGGAATCTCGCTTTTTTAAAAGTGTCACCAGAGACTTATCTGTTTTGCTGTAAAACGCATAAATTTCTCATTTCGGTTGGTCGTAAAAAACAAGAGAGCTGGGACAGTTTGGACAGTTCATTGTGCTTCGGCGACCAACTATCAAAGAAAAAAATCAGTGATAACCCGCGAAAAAAAGCAAAACTCTCGTGCTCGTGACATATATGCTCGATATCGAGGATTCACTTTTTCGGCGCACTGCCAAACTGCTTTTGTCCCCGTTGTATTTTGGTTTGGTTACGCCCGGTGATATCTGAATGCATTTTTTTTTTAATCTGCATAAAACAAATTCACAATTAACGCTTTTTAAAAATATGAAACTGTAGATAATAGTACTTATAAATAATTACAAAAGACAAAATTTAAAAGATTGAAATTTCTAAACAGAAATTTGATTTTACGTCTAAAAATTTGTTAGCGTTAGGAAATATAGTTACACGAGTCATTCGTATTTAAAAGTATAGCAATCAGTTAAGTTATACACAAAGAGATAATAAATGGCGGCAAAAAGTGAGTGGATGTCAAAGAATGAATGTATAATATATATCGGTACGTTATCAAATGGGCAACTTGCCATCTCGTACAGTATTCAAAAGCGTTTGCGGAAGTCGATATCACATGCGGGTGTTATCGGCGAGAAGCGAAAATGCTGTTTTCCCAAAAGTACATGTATCCGCGGTAGAGAGCAGTTTCTTTACCGCTGCTTTTGTGCTGCCGAACGATCTCCATGAACGCAGCTCGTTGCATGCAACTCGTTTTTGCCCGCGAGTCGCGATATTTTGCGTCCGATAGTGACCCGACCGCGAGGTGAAAACCTCGACCAATCTGGAAAGCTAGAAAAGCACGCTGGTGATGCGAAAATTGTGCAACGGCCGAAACCCTTATCTTTGTTGCAGCGACATTAACGCCGTAATTCCACCGTATCGTTAATTGGATAGCTTTTACACGCGATATGCATGCACACACATCGCTATGTTCGTGCTTTTATCACGAATCTTTAGACCGATCTCGTAAAGATTCTCTCTGGACTCTATTTTTTCACAGTTAATACCTGAAGTTTAAAAAAATATGTAATATATCTTTAAAATGACTTATTAGAGTTTTTTTAAATAAAAATTCCTTCAACATTTATCTTTATTAAAATAAAAGTTTTTTAGTAATAATTAAGTATAATATACGAGTATTATAAATAAAGAATAGAGAGGAACAATGAAACGGAATGAGATTTTTTTATACAAAAAAATAATTTACAAAAGTAATTTTATTAAAAACAATTATAAAATGAGACTATAACATTATAAATATTCAAATTGATAAATATTTTAAACGTATGTATAAAATTGTTTTTTAATATTTTTAAATCATTTCTATAGAAAAGCAAAAAATTTCACTGAAGAGAAGAGAATTCATAACTCTATACTTTTTACACACATTCGAACTACAGTATTACATTGATAATGCAGAAGTTATATGTACTTCACATCCTTCGCGTAAGTCTTTTGCATTGAAGCATGCGGCGTGAAATGAATTCCACAGAGGGTATCATTTCGTAATTTTCCGGTGTACTTTTCTCGCATTTGCTGAAGGAGCGGCATGCTTTGCCAGTACGCGCGCCATCCGGCACTAATCGTCCTTTGATACGATCCAATCGCTGTTTCTCGACCCAGAAAGGCACGCTCCGCTTATTCCGTTTTCCGTCGGTTCCTTCCTTCCTTCCTTCCTTTCGGGAAATGCTCGGTCCGGTCCCGGGATTTACGTATTTTTCGTCCTTGACCTTCACCCTCGTGCGCTTGCTCCGACATGGGCAAAAAGTTCGCATCCGCAGCCAAGGATGCTGCAACGACGGCACCAGCGGTTGCACTTGCAAACTGGGTCACCAAAATCCTTTCTTCCCACGCGTGTACACTCCCTGCAATTACGTCATAAATATCTTACGCGCTATCAATTTAACCTTTCGACGATTATACATTTTCCTCGTATATCGTGTGTCGTACATATCATAACTGTTTCGTTTAATAATTTCCGGTACAATTAGGTATATACTTATATTTATTTCTTAAGTTAAGTTTTTATATGTAAAAAATAATATTTGTGTGTATTATATGCTTTACAAAAAAGGTTACACGTTTTAACAAACGTATTTATATTACAATTACTAAAAATCTATGCAAAAAATCTTCTGAAAAATAGTTGCGTCTCTGAAAGTCGTGGAGGATGCGTTTTCCATCATTAAGATAATTTTCATTAACCATGTTAAGATAATTTAGATAATTACATAAGATAATTTAGTTGGAAACATTCTTTGCTTTTTAATAAAAAAAAAAGATGTCTTCTGGTAGCAAATATAACAAAACTAGTTTGCAGTGTATAAAATGAGTCAACAGAAATTTATTGTTCCTTCTGAACGAAAGTAAATATAAAAATGTAAGCGAGTGCAAATTTAAAGCTTTATAGGAATTTTTTAGATACGATTGCCATTGTTGGATCGACAAATATCCATGGTATAGATTGATCATTTTCCATATTTTTTGAACATAGAAACGTATTTGTAAATAGAGTCCAGTTCTTTCTCTTTAGAATCATCAATTTTTTAAATAAATTTTAGATAAATATGTAGTTTTCTGACGCTGATCTTGAAAAGCCATTATTAAACTTTCTTTTATTCTTCATTCGAGTTCCTATCATTCAAGCATACCGAATTATTCATTACAATTTCATAGTTTACTTGATTATTGATACAAATTCGTATGCAATGAATTTATATATATTTATTTGAATTTTTATCTATATAAACGAGACATATATTCAAATAATCGCATATTCAAATATCCTTTGTTTTTTTTGTTTGAATAATGACTTTTGTAAGAACACAAAAATAAATGTCCTTGACGTAACGACAGATAAGAACTTTCTCAAACTATTTCAACGCAATTTTTGCAAATGTCTCTACATGCTCACATTTTTTATGATATGATAATTATGACTTATATTTTAGGTTGTAAATTTCTTGCGTAATGTAAGATATTTATTCGAGAAAGTTTATGAGGAGGAGCTTTCGAGGTCTTAGTGATACCCAATAACGCGGAATGCTTTTCGGGAATGCTTTTCGATCACACACTAAAGATCGGTATTCCTACAACGCGTTCCACACTTAAATGTTGGAAATTTGCCGACATATTGACGTCAAAATCATCATTCTCCCCTCCCTAATCGATCGATTTTCCGCTATAGAAATTTCGGCGCTCTATCCCTCGTATTGTTTTGCGTTTTACGGAATAGCATGGGTGGTAATGTTTGCGGTGAGGAGATGGGTTGGCGTTGTTTGTCCAGGAAATTGGACGACGCGAAGATTGCCCCTGTGGTTTATAGCGACACATCCTGTCATAATAATGTCCTATTTCGCGATGGAGCTTCGACGTGTAGTACCGAAGTTAACACAAACGTTGCGAGAAAAGTCACGGAATCAGAAGCCACTCGTGTAACTTTCATTTCTGGTACATCACACATACATTGGCATCGTTAACATTTCGACTGCTAAGTTAATTTTGACATTGTGATATGTTTGAGCGTGTAATAAATCTAGTATATTATTTTAATACTTTTTTATTTTTTAAATGGCTTAACTCATTAAGACCCATAGTTAGACTAGCAAAAACAGCAATTAAAAAAACAATTAAAAAAGAACAAAAGCATGAAGAAACATTTCTGATATAAAAAACACATTTATACAAAAATTAATTTTATAACTAATTGTTAAACAAATTATTATATATTGACTATACAGGGAAACTGATTACACCAATCGATTCTACGGGAAAAATACAAAAGAAACATTATAACTCTTCTCAATTATTATTTTTTATTAACCTTACTATAGTTTAACCACAGAATAAGTTTCATTACCTGATTCATAATATTTATTTTTTTTTTGCATAAACGAAAAATGATTTAAAGAAGATTGTACATCTTTCTTTTATAATTTTTTCCGTGAAATTGATAGACATAATTTTTTTTTAAATTAATATTTAATAATTTATTTATAACATTTTGTTTGAAAACTGATATTGTACTCTAATGTACTTGTCAGAAATGTTTTTTTCATCTTCCGGTCTTATTTTCAATTGTTTTTTTTTTTGCTAATCTTAATACTCTAATTATAGTTCTTAATGAGTCAATATAATATATATTGTTTTTTAATATCTTAAATATATTTATTAAAATTATTCTTAATTGGATAAATAAAACCACAAATAAATGACAGTACTTTTACGAATATTTACGTTATCCATCATGGATGACATGGCAGTCAAATGTTAACCTTTACAGAATGGAAAAGCAATATCAGTGTCATATTTTGATGCAAGGGAAGAATGAAATAATGAATTATAACAAAACTTGTTCAGAAAAGCTTTAAAATTTGAAAAATAGGCTGCTACTCTCTAAAATGAAGAGTAATTTTTCACAATTACACATTTAAAATAAAATTATTTTAATTATGTACATATCTTGATTCTGTACTGAAAATTATTGGAAAATTTTATTTGTTTACGATTTAACAAGCGTTTCTCTGAAACAGTAGGACATCTCTCGACACCTTTATTTCAATTTAATCTTGAACTTTTGACATGGAGTATATTACAATGCGAATACAATCTCATCATTCTCGAACAGCCGACGCTATAACGCGTATTTTACGAGGAATTCTCCAGTGTTCTCGAGAATGCCTGAGAATGGTCGACTTGAGAGACTGCCACCTGTGAATTCCATCAGTTAGACAATGTGTGTACACTGAATAATGCCTCGGACAATTTCCCCAACATCGAGACGAGCGGCAGTGCCTTGTACAGAGCGCAAACCCGAAAGCATATCTGAGTATTTCTGCCGTTTACACGCTCGCTCGCTCGCATTCGCGGATGTTTATCTGTGCAATCGCAGTCGATCGAAGCACAGTTGGTGTCTCGGCAGAATTACATATTTGCCCCAAAATCTCCACTTCTTCTCTTCGCCAAAGAGGCACATGGAATCATCGTCGCGATCTTTGTTCTGAGCAAACGGGTCAAATAAATACGGACAGCCAGTATAATCTTATTAACATCGTCTCGATGTTATTCTGGCCTCTGTACGTATAGAATCAGTGAAGCAGAAAGGAAAATCCGCAAATGCAAATTTTGCATACGGTTAGTTAGTCTTACACAAACATACTCAGTAATATTAGAAAGGATACCGTGGTACTAATATGATTGAAATATTATGATTAACCATTTGGAGCTGACGCCAAATCTGGAATACAATTATTGATACTGAATTTGTAAGATTCATTAAAGATATGTTTATGAAAAAGCACTAATTTCAAGGAACCAAAATGACATAACTCTGATAAAAAGGAATACTACTTTATTTTATAAGTTTATAGAGAAGAATAATCCAAGTTTGCAGACGAAAATTGAATTAGTGTAAAATGACAATTGCTACAATAATACAATATATTCAAAAATTAATATAAATCATTGTAAATTTAATGTATTTTTTACCCGAACATTACTTCACTGAAAAAATTAAATTATTTTTATTCATCAGAATCTTTGTTATTCAAATAAAATCTAACAATTTCAATGCATATTGAGTACAATTAAATGGATCAAACGTCATAAATATGCTACATATTTTAGAAATGAATTGTTCTTTGAGAAACATTTTTTGCTATAATAAGATCTGATATCAAATAAAAATTAAATGTAACGTGCGAATTTTTGTATCTACATTGATTTAATTTACATGGCAAAATGATTTTAATTTAAAATTTAATTGTTCCTGTATTTTTCGTTATGTATTACACACTAAATGCACGGATTTGAAAATTAGAAAAAAGCAAACTTACTAATGTTAAGCAAATATCATATATATAAATATCTATATATATATATAATTAAAAAGAAATATACAAAGAATTATTATTAACGAAGAATACCGCAATTCTTCATTATTTCATTCATAGAAGCCACGCGAAAATGTGAACACGCTTTTTATGAGGAATTTGTAACGAATACGTTGTCGTAATTGGACATTCAAGAGGTTCGTACTTTTATTAAATTGCGCTTGACCGAGCCAATTGTTGATGCAATTGAATTCGCTGCCGGAGTGTCAATTTCGACAAGCTGTCGAAATTGTGCGTTGAAAATATAGCCAGACGTTTTATTCGACAAACTTTTCGTGTAATTTTTTTTCTTACATCAATACTGTTGCAATAAAATATGAAGTACAATATTGAGGATGTTTATTGATTTGAGTCGAAGGAAAAACTTACATGGAAAGAGCAATTTTGCTGAAGAATCTAAAAATTTAGCTAGATACAGATCTGTAATTGTGCTGGACCATTAAAATAATTTTGTAATCTTAAGCATGATGAATAATGCTGCAAACTATGTTTTGATATTCTAACTAATTTTGTCGTCCTAATCACTTTAACTCCAACAAAATTATTTTCAGATTTATACGTGAAAGAGAAGACTTACAAACAATAGGATTACTATAATTATCGCTCTATAACATAAGAATACTCCTACAGAAAATAATTCAAAATTTATAATGCAGATGTCAATTCTTTTATAATTATGCAAGTGTAAATAATCAAGAAAATGCATTCTTATATATACGAATGCAATAAGCAATTGCAATGGAAATTTGTGAAGGATAACGCATTTTCTCTTATTTTTCAAATGATTTCAGTAGTAGACACTTCTCTGTAATTAGTATTTAATAATAGAAAGAACAAAGTAAAAGAAAACAGATTGATTTTCTCGTTCAGATTTCATCATTTCATAATTTCTGTGTAAATACAAGCTCACTTAAAACACACGGCCATATTCTTCTATTCATTATCTATTGAAGGAAAGGAATAAAACCTCTTGTCTTTGATATCTTCTTTCTGATTCAAAGAACTTTTTATTGTCCAACTTGATTTCGATCTGAAGTCGCCACTCGGCGTGTTTCTAATTAAAACAATTATAAAGACGAGGTTTGTACGGGCGTTCCGAGTCGGCAGCGGGAAACGCAAACAAAAGATAATTGAGTGCAGGGTGAGCAAATTTAATTATAATCGACTAGTGCTCGTGAATATCGCATAGAGAAATTCAGAGACATCCATCGAATCTCGAACAGAATTTGCAAGACGAGTGTTTGGTAATCAGAGTTGCTACTTGCTTTGTAAAATTTTATGACTTTGAGAGTTATTATCAGAAAGAGAGAGATTTAGTTTTATCCAGTTATTTTTTTCTTTGCGGTGATCATCCGTTTGCTTTTATTTCACATTCATTTGGTATCTCTATTATATGGGGATTACTCATTTAAAACACGTTCAATCACACGTATTGTGATTTAATTAGAAGTACAACATTCATATTAATGGTGAGATTATAGGAAGTTAAGCGACAAAGCTGGCTGTAAAAAGGGCAGAAAAGCAAAGTATGGATGGCAAAAGTGCAACGCCGCGCAATGGCCTGCGCCTTTATTCTTTTAAACTTCTAGTTTTTTGCTCGTTGAATTAATTCTTTGGTCTGTTCATCAAATCGTTTGGTCTGTTTAAGGAATTACACCGCATTTATATGCTTTTACTTTCCTTTTGCCAGCGGCTTGCGGGATCTGTAAGTAATTAGTCGTCTCTTTATAAGCAAGCTAATTACTTACAGAACACCCGGTAGCCTCATAGCTCATTTCCTCTCAAAGCTGTTTGTTTCTCGCCGAAACTTTCGAGATTGAATCTTAAATTGGATTGAGAAATCGGAGGAAGAGCTACCATCTTTTTGCCATTCGCCAACATCAACGTCGGTTTCCTAGCTTCTAATCAAAGTTAACCGATGTGCTCTTACTTCCTACATAGATCGCAATTTAATTTCACGGGCTACTATTTACGGTGAACTTTTAAAACGGAACGGTATATTTGAGAGATAGTTTTGTAATGAAAATGGAAATGTTTCGGAAAAAGGAAAAAAACGCTTAACTATAAGAATTGTACCGATGGAGAAATTGACATTCATAAGGAATTATAATCGTGAAAATATTTGACATGTATATATATGTAAAAAAGATTCAGTTATTCTATTAGTACAGACATTTCTATGGTTACAAGATTTTATGTCGCGTTAAAATAATTAAACATTACAATTTGAAACATTCATTATTAACTTTTACTATTATTTTGTTCAACCATTCTCATGTATTCATTATCTGTTACAAAATTGTAAAATGAGAAAATATGTTTGTTATTATTAAAAATATATATATGTATATATATATATATATATATTTCAATTATGGAATAAGCCAATTTAATGCACATGCATTTATCTTTTCATCTACGTGAGCCGGATTATTGCAACTAAACTTGATGGCTGGCAATTCGCGATCGTGCTTACGCCGGAAATAAATATTAGGATCGAAATCGATTACATTGTCATGGGCCGCGATGAAACAAAGTGCGAAATAGTTGCGTGTCATGCGCATTCATGATGTTCGCCACGTACAGTTGAAAATCGGTGACACCGCCCATTCGCTCGCAGCACTTGTAACAAACGAAATTGCGAGTCTAATTTGCATACCAACGATTCTGCTGTGTCCGGAGACAAAATGAATAAAATTATTATTAATTCGCTGCAACGTGACACGAATCCGTAACCGCGTAACTCCGATATTAATCATCCGTCATCGCATGTGAAAAAAAAGGAACGTATTTAATTCCATCGTATAACGCCGAACCGACGCGGGATAAACGAAAACGCGAGCTCCAACGAGCTGCCCGTATCGAATGTTACATGCGCCAAAAAAGAAAATTAAAAAACGAGCGTTCTGTGTAATCGCTTTTTCCGATAGCCTTTGATGTGGCTCGCTCGTGCGCGACTGGCGATCGCGTTTGCCTTTACCGATATTCCCTGATTGTTTTAATTCCATGAAACCGGCGAATGTCGCTGAACCGAAACGTTCATTATCCAACCCGCGTGACGCGTTCTGCTTCGTATTTTCTCGTCGTATTATTTTCTTCGTAAAAGCGACAATGGGAAGATGGAAAATACAGGAGTTTAACAAAACAGTTTCAGATGAAATATGGAATTGCATAAATACACGCAGAAATTGTTATTGTAACTAGAATCGTTAAGGATTGATATTTTGACTGATTAAACCTCTCTTTCTCAAAAATAAAACTGAAATAATTTTTATTGACATTTTTGCAAGATAATTAACAATAAATAAAGTCCGCAAGATAAATAATAATACGAAAACAAGTGATACGCTGTAAGCTTTTAATTAATTTTGATGTGTATTTGTTTGTTTCAGGTAAGTGTTTGGAAGTGATTTTTAAATCATAATTATAAAACCATTGGTAAGTCATTCATACACTATTCTTTTTGCTCCTTTTAAAGAGGTTCTCGCGTTTAATGAAATATAAAACAAATGTATAATATACACGTAATATATATACAAAAATTAATAATATCAATAATATCTAGAAAAAATTTTATTGACTTTTACCGTATCATTTTGAAGATATTTAATTCTAAATATATAGAATTTTACATTACAAGTTGAAGGTATAACCCTATTCTATAATTATTCTCTTTTAAATTGAGACACTTGCGTATAAGACAGCAATTTAAAAATCGTTATAATTCTAAAGTAAACATTTAAATTTGTTCTCGTAAAGTTTCTTTGGATCGTACAGTTTACAAGAAATTTATATTCTTCAATGAAGAAAGCTAGAATATACGTCAAATGTATGATGCGTATACATGAGCATCTTACAACTTTTATTTTGTCATTTTGAAAATATTTAGTAACATATAAAATTAACAATAATTATGTATAATGAATATTAAGTAATTTTTTTATTCCATTATTTGAATTGTTTTACTTATTATTATGAATTAACTGTCTATTGACCAGGAAGTAGCGCAAGAACCTCTTTAATCCCTAAACATGATACAGTAAGAATAAGTCTTAAGTAAAAAACCAACCAATTATAATCGAGTATTCTCCTCACATTCGACTGTGATTAGCTAATATCTTGCGATTTAAAGCTTACTACACTTATGATGTTTCGGGACTTCCCCTACTATTTAAAACATAATCTATACAATTACATTTCGTTATACATCAAGTGAGTTTCGAATCAGAGCCTGGATTCTTGAAAAATATCGCATACATGAAACGTACGAAAATATTATAGTATACGTTACGTATATTACAGTAGATTTCTCTAGTTTTTCGCACGCGATACTTTTCAAGAATCAGACTGCAAGATTGAAATATGACAAAAACAACGAAAACGCAAAATGGCGACGCGTTGATCTTCATGCGACGTTTCTCGGCTATAAATGTTTGCTTCGGTGGAAACCGTTGGCTTCCCAAGCAGGTGAAATATTTGCCGGAGTCGCTGGACGACACGTGAAAATGCATTCTTGATCACCGCGTGAAAGTTTTCTCACGAATCTCTCTACGCGTCTCGGTCACTACAGAATTTCCCCGGAAAGCATTTCCGGGCGGGATTTGCAGTCGATGGAAAACGGTTCTGCACTCGACGTGTACCTTCTTAGTCAGGACTTTGTGCGAGCCGCAGAACAAGTAATACCTATTCCTTCCGCGGGCCATTTCGCCCCGGAAACTTTGAAACCGCTTCTCTGCGGTTCTTTCTCTTTTCCCCCTTTCTTTCTATCCACCTTTTTCCGCCCTTTTATCTCCTTTTTGTCTCCTTCCTGAGCGTCGCCACTATCATTTGAGTGATCGGCCAACTTTTCAATCGCCCTTCCAGCATGAATGGTGGCGGTTCGAGGTAGAACGGATGAGCTTCGCGCGGACGAGAGAAATTTTAAATTGTGCAGAAATTTCCGTCGCGATTTTTTATGCCGCGAAACGTAACACTGCAGTGATTCTTTCGTGATCCGCGAAAATTTGTGCGTCACGTTCGCAAAACATGAGGGACTCGCGATTGAATGAACGTAACGTTGCCTGTATAAATATTACTCGCGACTAGTAATAACTATTGCGATCGACTAATTCGCTTAATTCGAATGCAATTAAAATCCATTCGTGATCATATAAATGGAAAATATTTGGAAAAGCGCATTTTCTCTTGGCAATGTCCCACATTGGAAAACATTTGCACTATCGTCTGTGATCCGGTCTTTGCCAGCTTTATCGCACAGAGTACGATTTTAATTAAACGCTGTAAAATTGAAAACCGCCCGTCACGTGAATGAAGGTAAGAATTATTTCGATATGGCGTCCTGTTTTGATTTGACACGTACCATATTTGGCAATGCTCAAATACCGATCACCGTTTAATCGTATTTAGTTCGTCGATACGAGATTTAAAAGTCGATACGAAAATAAAGCGTTCGGAATTGCAAATCGTCTAGGTAAATACCCACGATGTTGCAGCGAAACAATAGCAACAGACAACAATTGAATTAATTTAACGGTACGGTACGATGGCTGTTATCCATCGCTATCGATAGATTTCAGTCGCGGATTGTGTATTTCTAAGTATCACGATTGTTGTTTACATTCCAATGATGTTTTCTTTTGATAATTAAACGCTGTAAAATTGGTCATTAAATCGTGAGCTCGATTTAAATAATCGTGCCATGCAATTGTACATAATTTTAGTTCAATTGCTTTGTTATAGGTAAAGCTTATTTTAATGTCATGCAAAATATTTCTTAAATATCAAAAGTAAACATATCTACGCGAGAAAGTAGACAAAAATGAGGGAAAAGAAGGCGAATATAAATAAAACATGTAACCGCGATAAACGTACCTTGATGTGGAAGCTTGGAAAATTGGTAGTACGGCCTGTTTCGGGAAAGCAATTAAAAGCCGCTGTTACAAAAGAGCTTATGTGCCTTCGCCTTTCAGAATTGCGTACTCAGAGACTATTAAAACATGAAAGCACCCACGAAGAATACTTGTTCTTTGAGGAGAATTTATTCTTATTCAAAAGTGAACCAGTCTACAGCAACTGGCGGATCGTTTATTCTCATTATAAACGTTCTCGCGTGATTCTGAATTTTATTACCTCGTAATAATCAAAATTCTACAGTAATTCTGCGAGAAAAAAGTCGACGTTACAATTGCATGTTCTAACAATACATTCCAAGTATAAATTCATCTTTTGCAGACATCATAATTTAAAATGAAATTAATTTGGAATTAATTGATAATATATTTTGATCGTACTTGATTATGCATATTGAAATTAAAATATTTAAAACTCTTTTTAAGTAAAGAATATTTACATAAAATTAGACAAAAAATATATAAATATAAAATTAAGCAATAAAATTATTATTGTATTTTTTCATTACATAATAATTACATTAAATTATCTTTTCATTACTTTACGTAATAATTAACATGTTTTTTTTTTATTATTTCTTCGGTTCTTCTGTTTTATTTAACTATTCTTGATTTATCTATCGCAGACTTTAGCCAAATATATTTACTCTCCATTTCGTCTTTTTCTCTTTCAATGAATTCAGCTTTAAACATTATTTGATATTCATTAATAATCTTCATTCCTATCACAAACTTATCAGACAAAGATTCGTCTGTAGAATCTAAAACGAACTTGAATGAAAAAAAATATAATCTGGAAATTTCTACGAGGCTGCGACCAATGACCGTGCGCATAGGGTCAGAAAGAGAGTACTCGTAAGCCGCTTCGTGAACCTTATTATGAGATTTACGACTGTGTGTATCGCCCTTTAAGGGTACAGCTTTATCCAACGGAGATCCGCCTTATTAAACTCTGCCGGTGGTCGTCTTTAAATATGATCGAAGAAGCTTGCAGAGAGATATTATTTTACACTGATTAGAGCACCAATATTAACGAAAATAATCGCCTCGAAGATCATTTTGACCAAAATTAGTGGTCATATTTCTGTCTTTTTAAACACAGTATCGTCATCTAAATTGATTACGTTAATTATTTTTAGATCATATATTCTTTTTTAGATAAATTATGTAACATGTAAGGAAGAGAAAGTCTTAATTTAGTTACACTACATTTTAATTATAAAATGAATCTTTCTTAGTTGGTTCTCCTCTTTTCTCTTCTTTTATAGATACTTATATTTTGGGGTCTAAGCACTTATATTTTGGAACTCTATTCTTTTCTTTCCTCTCTGAATTTTCAATTTCAGAGATGTTTAAATCGCTGTAACATATTACATTTCATATTGATATGTTCAAATTATATATCCATTATTATATATAAAGATTATTAGTTAAATTATCCGAATAAATTAGAATTAATTAATAAAATAAATAATGAAATTAAAAAAAAAGATAAAGGAGAGAGAATACTTTATTTATATTTAAAGATACAAAAATCGGCAGCTTTAAATATCGCTTGTGAAAGTTTATCGTGAAACACGTTTAGGTTCTCCTCATAGTTTGAATTGCACTTTAGAAAATTAGTTTGATAGAGTGAAATTACGCTTATGTCTCTTCTCTTCTCTTGTGTACTTAACAATTAACAAATTAAGAGTGTATTAATATAGTTATTATGCAGTTACTGCAATACAAAATATATGAGATTCAGGGAAAAATGAGACAGGCGAGGCGCAGGTGGTTGTCGCGACACTTCCGGCGATACGCCGTGAAAATCGCGTTACATCTTGCATGCATATACATGAAGGGAGGGAGTAGGCGGATAGGTACCAGCGTGGAACTAAGCTGCGAAACTAATAATTAAATTCCTTCCCTGCCGCGTGGACGAGAATGGGTAGCGTGTACAGTGCCGGAAGTTTGAGACTTTCCGACCTGGGATGCCTTCAATCCTTCCCGTCATTTGCATACGTAGAGAATGCGTTAGGGGAAGAAAAACTCTGTCACTAGCGATGATATTCTAACATTAAATTAGTCTACATTTGTCGGATGTTGGTACATTGAACAATATATATTGTGTTAGACATTTATTTTTTATCTTATCATTTTTACATATTTATTTGCAACATGTTGAAAGGTATTTAAGGCTTTAAGGGCTAATTTATGTTATACTCTACTGCATTTTATCTCTCTAAAAAATTTAAAACAGTAGATAATTTGAATATGGCAATGTGAAATAACGCATAGCAATTTCTAGAGCTATTTTAAACTGAAAATTAAACTGAAAATTAAACAAGATAAGAAGAAAATAATATTATATCTAAAAAAGATGTTTGTAGTAGAAGTACAAAGTTTAAGAAAATGTACCATGAAATATCAAGAATTCTTTTTTCCTATATATTAGGTCATATATTAGGCTATATTTATTTCTCTATATTGGGATTTAATTAAGATATATAATATAAAATATAAATATGTAAATTCTACATAAAAAAAAATGTACAAATGCCCTGAATGAAAATTATCCCATATCGTACACATATAATATTGGCGTAGCGGACTCTGGGCTCGCCCCGAGTGCGACGCTAAGTTCGTTGGAGTGAATTCCAAAATTTCAATGTTCACCGCCGATTCGAATTGCAAATGTGCGTCGCCCTGGGCCGGCCGCGTCACCAGGCGACGTCCGCATTTAAAAGCATTCGCCGAAGTTTCGTCATCGGGCTGGAAGATAAAATTTAACGAGCGACAAGAGGAGAGAAATAACTTTCGAAAGTGGCGCGAGAGTTGAGTTTCAACAATTTGCATCGCAGTGTCAGAAAGATGTTCGTGATAGAATAATTGCTCCGTAATATAATTTATATCGCAGTGTATAAAATAAAAGTTTCATTCAGTCGTATCTATTATCGTAATCTTGTCGAGATGATAAGTCTATTGTTTTTAGGAAAATTCTTTAAATAGTCAAATAATCACGCGCTAAATTAACATTTCTTATATTATATTATTAATTTGCATTGTATCAAAGAAATTTTATTATCTCAAAGATTGCATCTACTTTTCCCACTCTCTTATTCGCTCTCTTGTCATGTTGATGCTATGACGTTACATGAGATCGAGGGACCAGTCACTCGTCTTTGTCCAAGAGACCTTCAGACAACGATGTACGGCACGCCGTATGGAATGCATGTGTCGACCACATAAAGGATCGACTTGAAAGGTCGTGTAAACGCATTCTTAGGGCGCTCACATGAAGTAACAGCGATTAAGTAATTTTGCCGTAAACGAATAAGTCTTTTAATTGGACTACTATAATAATTTAGAAGATACTTTCTCAAATAACATTTTTTGACATTATAATCAATTTATATTTAATACAATTATAATCTTTTAATATATTAACCTAATATATTGGCGTCTAAAACATTAATGAAATTACATTTAAATATAATAAGACATATATAAATATCTTATTTGAAATATAATATGCTTTTCAATTCTTCGTCGCGAATTTTAAAAGTAATTAAAATTCGAATTGTAAAATGTGGATTATATAATCTGACAGTAAGTATTACGTAAGAAAAAAGATAATAGAACCGCGAAAATCTGATTTGATTGAATTATGGGGATTACAAAAGGGCGATTATTCGAGAGGTAAAGGCATTTCGAAGTTGTAACGGTCTTTCCGCCTCGTTGAAGTGGAACAAATCCTACGTGGAAGAATGCCATGAAGGGTTTCCCGCAAAATCCTTGGCTTGTCATTATTCCACAATGAAAAAGAGAGGAAGTTACTTATTCCATCGAAAATATTTACAGATAAACAAAATATCAAACAAAGCGATGAAAAGATTAAAGTAGCGAAACTTTTAGAAAGTACAAATTACAGTATAAGTAACACATATAATTAGCAAATATGCTTAACTAATTATAAAATTTCTATTTATAATCAGAATTTCCATACAAACAAAATCTGTTAAACTAATAAATTTATTAAGTTAATAAACTTGAAAAATGAAATCACAAAGAATTTATTGTATTCCTTGTCACACACATACATACAAGTCAAGTGACCTAAGTACAAAAATTATCGAGCATTTATTAAAGTCTCGATTCACGTTACTCGTCGGTGTTCATTCACAACGCGCTGGCATTTAACAATCGCGACAGGTCAGCCGTTAAATCGCTACTCCTCGCGGCAATGCAGTATTTATGGTGGAGTCACGATTTATACTGGGCGTCCCATTTTTTCACGCACTTTTTTAAACGATAGGATTTTTTATTCTATTTAAAATTGATATTTCCTTAATGAAAAAACCAAGAAGAATCATTGTCGATTTTGCCGTTTTTCAATTTTTATAGCATCGTATATCTTTCTAACTAAAACTCAGATTAATCTTTAACGACCGTCTTTGATCCTTCGTTACACTAATACTGTCATCGATTCTGACAAGCACGGACAGTTAAAAAGATCTTATTTCTTCAAGTAGTTATTTTTATTGTATTTTTGTCATTAAATGAATTCATTTTATAAATGTATAATATAGAATTAAAAAATGTGATATTTTCATTTAAATCTTTATCCATCATTTTATTAAAAATTAGTCTTACATATATATTATAGAAAGAATTTGCATTACTATTGTTTGTGAAACACGATGATAATAGTTAAAGGTAAAAATTATATTCAAATAATTATATTTCAAATTAGCCAAAGAAAATAAAATCATACGTCAAATTAGCTATAAAGAATATAGCTTTAATAACCATTTGGCTGAAGTTTAATCAATACAAAAAACTTTTCTAAAATTATCTCTATACAATTTTTAATAAATAATAATTGTTTTCAGAGAAAGGAATTTAATATTGCATAGTTGAAAAATTTGTATTAAATTTAACATTTATTTCATATATTCTAAACGATTAAATTTTTTGTTAATTTAATACAAGATGAATATGTTGAAAAGTAACACAAATATTATGTAAAAAAAATTAATATTTATTTCTTCATTAAAATTTATAATATATAATATTAATACATTTTATTCATTTATCTTAAAATTTACGTTTCAAAAAACATTACTTTTATGTTATTTATTCACTTATTCATGAATTGTGTTATTTTAACACTAAAAAATGTTGAATATCCATTAACATAAAATATTCAAAAATACATTACGTTAACTTAACACTCGGATATATTAAAAATTCAACACAAAATTTTAACAAGGAACACAAATATAAAATATTTTTTACTATATATAGAAAATAAGAAAACGCGAGATTGAGTTCTATAAATGAGAATACAAGGTTTAAGGACGAGCCGACCATAGATCGTTGGAAAGGTCGACTGTGTGTGTCATGCTAAGCTGTAACGAGCTACCACCGAGGGTGGAGCGAGAATCGGCCTACTAGGGGCTTCACACAATAGCGGAACGAATATTCCCCACCGACTTTACATGAGGGATAGAAACCCCTCGAGGTAGCCCGGTGCATGCTTCTTTCCAACGGAAAGGGCGCTTTAGTGCTCGTCGATACGTCGGGAATGCTCGTTCGGTCGTTCCACGTTTCTAACGCGTGTTTCTCAATTATATTACACTCGTATCTCGTAGGTACGTAATACGATGCGTGAAAATTCAATGAAGATTCGTCGAATGATCAGTGCGAAATAATAAGAGCGCAGTGAATCGAATCGCGCGAATAAGTTTTCATTTACGAAGGAAGATAGTCTGAGCATACAACGATTGTCGATCGATAGTCTGTGAGAAATGAGAGGGGAAATGATCACAACATGGACCTTCTCCACTTTTCCTGTTCCTCGATAACGGTAGCGATTCTAATTCCAATTTAGAATGTTCGATAGGCGTTTACTTAGTCGACGAAGGAATTGATGGATATATAATATTATAGAAACAGGAATTTACGTATTAATAGAACAATAGCCGCCCACTCGATTTTGTGCACGCGAGCGTTCCTCTGAGAGTTCAGAAGCGGCGTTACGAGCGGCGCGAAGACTCGGAAGTGCAGGAGTTACGTTCCGCTACGTGGAGATGCGACACTTGCATGATGTATAACACGCTTTACGTAACGGAGTCCCTTCCTCGTGGGAATTGCGTGTTGCGTTAGCCGTTGCAATTGCGGCACGTATACGCAAGCGGTATCTCCTCGCGAGCAAATCACGCCCCCGACTTCCCGTTTCATACGCGGATGGCAATGACATTTCGATATCGATACGACGGTCTCCGATGGCAATGCTTACGCGAGAAAACACCTGCGATTTCGGTAACGGCTTTACATATGTGGATTTTACTATGATATACGAGCCCTCCAAAGCCCGACATCTCTGCGACTGTCGCCCGATAGAAAAAGAATTACCGCAGTGCAACTGACTGAAGATTACGGTAAATCAAACGACTTGAAATAAGATTAATCTTTTTACAATTGAGATCCTGTCCTATCACGACAGTTAGTTTTGTCACAACGTGAAATTTTTTTAATAATAACAAATATTGACACCTTGTGTAAAACAAATTCTTGAAAATAATTGTTTCGTTCATTTTGCTTACATCAACGAGCGAAACTAACAAAAGAGCTGAACTTTAATTGCTTTTAATTAAGAGGAGATCGAACGCGAGAGAATATCGAGAGAAATTGAAAAGTTCTCCCGAGGGATGCATGACTTTTTTATTCTCACAAATATCTTTTCTAAGTTCGGGGATGGTTTAATTTTCCTCAACGACCGATCGTTGTCTCAATCACCTTGAAGGTAGAAAGTGCCGTGAAACAAAATGAAGGTTGCACGACGTAGAGGCGGACACCTTGTTTCGATCGCGACCTCCTTCGCCGTTCAATTATTCATTTTCGCAACTGCGACATTACTTCTTCGGGCGTAAACGTTTGGTAAAAGGAGCGCCGCTTAATCGATCTTAGGAAAACGGTGCAAGTAAAAAACTATGTATTTCAGTTTGCGTTAAGTTGCATTATGTTTAACCAATTAAAATCAGCTTCTTATAAATTATTAATAATTCGTAAAATTTATTCGGATCAACTTTACTCTATAATATCTACTACATTCCGCTACGATATTGAACTCTAATAGTATTAATACTTTTATCTTTCTCTTCTTGAAATCATTTTTCTCTAATCATAGCTATTATGAAAATATTTATGTCATAATGCATGTAAGTTAAAATTAACGGCTTGTATCATAGATCAAATACGTTTTAATTATATGATGATAGATACAATTAAATGTTATTATCTAATTTCTTATTAAATTATTTTTAATTAATTTAAATTTACGTATAATATTAATCTTTTAATATTTTTAATATTTTTAAATTTTTATGAGTATGTCATATTTTATTTTAGCATTATTATATATTATTAAAATTATTATACAAATTATTAAATAATTAGTACAACATTGTTTAAAAACCATTATACATAATATTGTAATATGAAAGTATAAAATCCTAATTATTTATTTTATAATAACTTTAATAATATGCAATAATGGTAAAATGAAATATAACACACTCATACACGAACATAAAAACGTTATTATAAGTATTATAAGTATTACTCTTGTCAGAACATGGCTCATTTATTGGAAGATTTATTCTAGGATGTTAATTCTATTTATCAGTATAATCTGACGTAAGGCATCGATGCATTAATCTTCAACGCAATTAGAATTTCTCCGATTACAGTGACACGCCTATGAGGAATGCATTCACTGCAATGCGCATCGCGGACAATAGTGAAAGTGCAAATGGTTGAGCGAAAGACGCGGAAAAAAGGTGCATCAGCCGAGTTAAGAGCTTTGTCACGCTTCATGGCCATAAATAATATGCGACTCGATCTTCTCTCTCTCTCTCTCTCTCGTGTTCTTTTTCTCAGTCTGTAATAATTGATAAGGTACCATCGCGATTTTCGCGGTTTGTGTGAGAGAAGCGTCCGCTAAATACATCATTTAAAATTTCATGAGATCCGCTGCTCATAATCGTGCAAAATGCGCCACGAATCGCTGCGTAACGAGACCGGCATCAACCATATATACGAGCAGATGCCTCAGATGCCTTCGTCGCAATATATAAAACATATAATGTAAAATTATCGCGCGCGCGAAACTAAATTATGTTCAAACTCAACGACTCGTTAAGCATGAAGCGACTTAATTAGTGTTTTAATAAATATCCCAAACATTTATGAAGAAAAAAAATCGTATTTTGAAACCACGAATGAAACTATTGGCGGTTCTCGTAAACTATGAGATATGGCAACACGCATATCTCGAGATCTCGAGTTACGGTCGAATTCGTAATTCTCGGCGTGCTTGTAACGTGGGCGAGAATTCTGGATGGCGAGCCAAACCCGGCTGCTCGTTCTCAAACTGAAATCGGTCGATCAGTTCGGTAGATGCGACTGGTTCCGAGATGGACGATGCTAGTCGATACTAATTGCGTCTACTACTAAGCTGTACCACCATGCGATACCGTTTCGATCGGATTAACAGCGGAACTTCGAACCAGTCGATGTCGAAACCTAAGTAACGTAATTGGCAATTGTAAGTGGAAGCAAATGGGCAGCGATTTAGTTGGAAATTTATCCGGGTAGTTGCGTTTGTGTCCCAAATTTATATGTTAAAAACATGAAATATACATATACAATGATAAAATATAAATATAAACAATAATAAAAATATTTCGAACAATGATATTCATTGAAATATAATACTATTGTAAAAAAACCGTCGAGTGTATTTCAATTATCATTTTATTTATAAAGCAAAATACAAATACGATAAGTGATATTTAAATTATATTTAAAAACATATTCCAATGAATATTTCTTTGAAGAGAAAATCTTGGGTCTAACAAAATATCTTTTATTGGGAGGAAAAAATTGTCCCACATAAGTGGTTCTTTAAGAAACCCTCGACTGTCGTGGGTGGAAATCGGCAGGCGTCTATCTAATCGGCTGACGCATAAGAAAGTCGTTTCGGAGCGGCGCGACGCGACGCGACGTAAGGGACGCTGTTACGAGCTAGTGTGCGTTTAGGCTCTCACCGTAGTGAAGCAAGATCGGCAGCAAGTCTCGAGAGAGATAGGGAAGGGAGAAAAGTCCGGTAACTGTCATTCGAAGAACAACCGACGTGCCGTGAAGATCGTTGAATTATCGGCTTTTTTTATTTCGATCGAGTTATCATGAAAATCGTGTGAGAGAGTGATCTGGTGTGAGAGAGAAGAAAAAACAATAATATCCCTACATCAGAATTATTGAATGTGTGGCATAGCAAGTTCCAAAGTGCGTATGCGACGATAAAGAATGCGGAATATTATAGAATTCGAGTATGGTGTAACATTGTTTCAAAGTTGTTTTAAAAAGTGGCGCTTGTAATTGTTGTCAGAATCATGGAAGTGAAGTGGTTTGCGAAAATGGTCCGATTTTTAGCTTCGTGATTTAGAAACGATACCGAAAGTCGCGTCCGGCCATACCTTTTCCGGGTGTTTCTACTCGGAATTGTACGCAACGCCGCTAATTTTCCTAAATGGCTGCAACGCGCTAACTTGCGTTGAATTTACGAGCCTACGTGCGTTCGGGTTTTCGATGTGTCCGAGCGGAACACATTTTTCGACTCGACGCCGGAAGTATCGTCGTGTTCGCTTTGCAATTCGAATTTTGCGGTCGCGTCATCGATTTGGCGATTGCGACATAATTGAAATCTTTTTCAAACGCATTTTTCGGTAAAAAAAAAAAAAGAAAAAAAAAGGATATCTATCTACAGAGGGAGAAAATCGAAGAAAAGCATTAATGATTTATAGCTAATATTTGATGAATTATATATATAATAGAATATTGAATAGAGTGTAACGCAAATAAATTGAAATTTATACAACAAATCAAGCAATTTGCAAGGTATGCAAATAAAATGATTTATACAAACTATACAAACCACGATACAATACCGTGATAATATAACATAAATATAAAACAATACAGTATAATGTAATATAAATATAGTGTAATGTAATAATATATAATATAATAGAACTTAAAAAGAATCGACATTTCTGTATCATAATACGTGCAATATGAAAATAAGTGAATTTATTTAAATATTCAAATGGAAATAAAAATTAAAGCGCGCGGAATATATTCAAACTGCAAGAGAAATAGATATGCGATAAAATGACAGCAGCAGCGAGACGTGCTCCATGAATTAAACATCGATCACGATGAGAAAGAAGGCAGACAACGAAGAGGCACGTTGTTTGACAGGAGTATTATCGACGATCTAGGATCATAGCTGCTTTTCTCCGATCGCGTGTCGTGTATCGATACATTGTGTTTCCCACGACCGACTGATCGTTTCTTGCAAAGGATCATTCGAAAGCACAAGAGCCACGCCTCGGCAATCTTTAAAGTTGTACAATAACATGCTTTCTTACGCTCAGCATCGTCTAAATACGACACCGAAAGGTATCTGAAAGGTAATCTTGAGACTTCGTATGCGAATAGTTTTTAGCGAGAAGCGCTACTCGCGACTTCGTACATTTAATTAATCGATCATTTTTGGATTAGGAATTAACGTGTGTCTCGATATATTCTGTCAGTAAAATCTTGCCGGGCTACGTAGTTCGAGAAATTACAATATCTTATGTTTAATGCATACAATAATGGTTTCCTACGCAACATGTTACCACATGGAACATAAATTTCACAATCGTTAAATATGTTACATTTCTCGCTGCAGCGAAAATAATTTTCTATCTTAACGTCCCAGTCAAGGGTTTTCGAAAATTTGAAAATGGAGCGAAACCAAATACGCAAGCAAATTGAATATCGGCACGTACGTCAAATATTTATTCGCTTTTCTGTTTGATCTCGTTGGTTTGATGTCGCGAATGTTAAAAAAAATTTGCCTTCTCGCCAGAAGAGAGAGAGAGAGAGAGAGAGAGAAGAAAACTATTTCCTCCATCATTATTTATTATTACCAACTATTGTCAAAACTCATAAAAATAAATTAATAAACTTCATAAATTACAAAAACTGGTTTGCAAAAAAAAAAAAGATTTTATTACTTTAATGTGCTTACATCAATAATTTTTATTTTAATATACATCTTTTGCCTTTAGAATTGTTGAACGAAGATATACGATAAATAATTTAAAATGTAGTCTGCAGTTTATTTAATCTTTTTTGAAAAACGATAGAAATTGGAAATAGTCATTGAGATTATAATCTTGCGGAAAGTTTGGCACGTATGTTTCAGACTTTCAGCCGCAAGTTTATTCGAGAAGCTTACCATCCGATATGCTGTATATTGCACATGGATACGGTCGATGCTTTTGGAAAACATTATACATCTGATTAGATGCATCGGACTGCGCTTTGCTATGGTCAAAGAGAAACCAATCCAAACTGCGCGTATGTTTCAAGTCCGAAATCATTAAGTATTAATGTTATCCTGCTTTGTAGCTTCATGAAACTTTATACGGATATTACGTAACTCTTGGACTCAAATAAATCTAAAAATACAACTTTAAATGTGAATTTTAAAATTGGTGAAACGGTTAAAAGAATAACTATTTTTGTTTAAATTTTAACATATCGTAAATTACGCTAAATTTTAGCATTAAAAACTTCATAGAGATATAAGCGATGAGATTTTTCGACCAAAGGAAACTTTTCTCTAATGGAAACGTTAAAGGTTGTTCAACAATTCGATTAATTCGAGCATTCGTGCTTCCGACGGAAACGGATCGTTATAGTACGGCCAACCGTGCGGAATTTGCGATAACCCTGAGATTATTCAAACGACAACGGGGCAACCGGGCGCGATAAAAATTCCTCGAAGAATCCCGTCCAGACGCAGTTCACCACACTCACAGCCATCGCCGTCCCTTTCCGTGTGGTTCGTGTTCCTGGTCGCACGTGTGTGCGGCTTTGCGTGCCTACGGCGTGCACGTGGTGTTGACCCCATAAACAGGCTTGGCGACTAAAAATACCCACCACGTCGGGGCGAACCAGTTCGTCGGAGAAAGAAAAACGAACGATGGATGGAAAAGAAGTCCGAATGCGAACGCACACGAGCGAAACGCGATGGAGTCGAGGACGAGAGGAGGACATTGGAAAGTTCAATGTCGCGTGACACTTCTGCCGTTCTTGGCTAATCAGATATATATATATATATATACACCCAAATAGACGAAGCAATGCGTTTAGAAGAAAGACTGTTCTGCGTGGTTCGCGATAATACGATTTGTAGAAAGTCATGTAATTGACGGCAGGTCTGACCGCGATCGGTTAACAGGGTTATCCATAACGATGTTTTATACCATATTAGGAACATTAGTTGCGGTTTCTTGATTATTTGAGAATGTCATGATTATTACTTAAAAAATTCATGACTGACAGATTAATGTAGAATTACATCAATTTACCGCTGCTGGTAGTAAGTTTTAATATTACGATTTATGAGTAATATTAAAAAAAAAAGATTTTAATATTGTTAATTGATGTAAAATGTATACAACATGTAACCAATTATCTTTTATTTATAGTTTTTTTCGTTGATTTATAGTTGACATTTTGTCTTTGCGAAAACGTTAAGAAAAAAATTTTCAAGCTGTAAATTTTCAAGTTTTTAACATCAAATATCTTTTAAGTAAAATGTATTTTTATTTTCGAATAAAATTTTAATTTAAAATAAAATAAAAATCTACATAACTGAAGAATAAAATTGTATTATATATTACATTTTCAAAAGAAATTTTCCAATAAGCAGTTTTGTCTTTTAAAATTAGTAACTCATTGTTTTTATTAAAGAAAAATCAATTCTAAATCGATCAAAGAGTCCATATGTCATAAGATCGTCAGAAGCACTTTGTATACCACTTGGTATACCTACAAAACACGACATCTGCTGTTAACATATAGTAGGAGATTCATAAGATAAATACAACAGCAGGGTTAATGACAGTACGACCTATAAGAGTTTTCTCTGCAAAACTTGAGCAGACGTCGTACAATGATCACTTAAAGAAAGGTCATTATACAGCATGCTCTACGATAGAAAGTTGCCGGGTATAAAGCGAGCGTGTTGATTTTTAAAGGAACGGCATCAATTATCCAGTGCGCGGTTGACGGGTCTGATTACAACAATAAAAAGGAAAAGTGAAAGCACGAGGTGTTACGGCTAATAAGGGATTAACGTGCCGGGTGCGCGAATACGATCGACCCGATCGATTGACTCGATCATAATCTTCCAGGAAGAAAGATCCTGTCTAGACGTTGAGAGTTATCAACCGATGTTGTACTGACGCCTGATTAAAAACGAGTTATTTAAGTGGTACGTCCGTAATTATTAGCGGTTAGAACGTGACGCGACGTGTCTCGAAAGTGGCTCGTAGTGTATCTATCCGTGTGACTTTACGTGACGAGAAACCGAAGAAACATGACGCGGAACCGGCAGCAGATCTTTCCGCTGCGACCCTTCGCAACCCTGGGACGGCGGATCCTGCGGAACAAGCTGTACAGAAGGTACGTCGGTCCCGACATACGGTCCCATTGTGTAACGGTTATGCACGTAAAAAGGGCGGAGTATGTCACCGATCATGTTCGAGATGCGATAAGATCGAATTGCCGACTGCGTCGGAAATTTTTACACTTAATCGCGACAAATTTTCATGTGATTTCTATGGACTTCTATTATATTTTGTATATGCTCTATAAAATTATATTATACAATATTATTTGGAGAAATGTTAACATAATTTTTTAGAGGATTGGGACCCATTTTTTAAATCTTACAATTTTTCTTCGAGTAAAACTTATAATTCATTATTTCATTATATTTCTTACCTTAAAATGTGACAAAGTTTTAGAATCATTACAATGCTTTTTCCCTCCTGTAAAGGTTAATGATAATGTAAGATATTGGAATATTATGTTAGAATATAATTATACTATGATTACCTTATCTAGGAAAATAAAAAAGGAATTCATTACTGGTACAAGTTATAATATTACTGTTTCGTGAGTGACAACTTTCACGCGAAGTCAATTAAGGTGCAGAATGACATTTGATCGTGCGTCCCGCTATGTATATATATATATAATTATACTTTCTTCCTTTATTAATCAATTATGTGTTTCTATTAGGCCACCGCGAGATAAAGCGTACATGAAAGTATTAGTTTTAATATATTAATTTATTGCGAGACTGTGTTCTTCACAAAATAACATGTAATTAGATAGGGAATAGTTGATAGTCTCTAATATAATGTTTGATAATAGGTTTCTCTCTCCCAAGATTCCTTATCTAAACATATCTAATTAAATGGAGTCGCTATTGCACTTTGTATATGTGTGACAGTAAATATATGACAATAAAATTATAATGTTTGTCATAAATATTTCTCTCTGACTCTGTTATTTCATTTAAAGTAATGAAAACAGGAAAAAGTGAAAGCGATTAAGATATTAAATACATGATTGGACAAACATGAAAACTCGAGTGTCTGTCACAAATCAATGAATAATTTGTTGTTTCCATTATAAATAAAGTTTAGATTATTTTTTATCTGACTAATATTTTCTTCTTAATATTTTTGAAATTTATACAATTACATTATAAATTTATTGATAAGAAATCGTAGATCACAAATTTTAGAACTTGTCTGGTAAGATAAATTTTGTCAGCATACATGGCTATCAAATTTTTAAATTTACAAATTTAGAAAATTTGTTTAAATGAGGCCCACTTTTAATAAAAGCACTTAGAAGCTAGTTAAATTCAAAGTTACCTCGACAAATAGAGATCGACCCTATTCCGACGTGCAACTGTCGCGCTTATTATTGATATTCCGAGAGAAAATCGACGTCTAATGCCCCTTACACGCGGAGAACCATTTAACCCGGATTCTCCGCTATCGCCGGCGGGTTCATAGCGTAGAATAGCCGCACCAACCGCGGGCGGGGACTTTCTTTCACTTTGCGAAATTCTCGGCACGCGATTCGGATTGACGCGCGCACGAAAACCAAATGCGAGACCAGAATTTTAATCGGCAACAACGGTATACCGTAATATACATTATAATGTGGTCAAATCGTGTTCTACTAAATTCCTTTTTTTTTTGCATATTGCATGACCGATAACAATATCGATTTAGTCCACGTGTACTTTAATTTTTGTCACTTCGCGAGAAACAGTCGATCCAGTTGGCAGGATTACGATGATTAATTGAGGCAATTATCGCGAGTTGTAACTTTGGTTGTATATGCATTTGTTATGTATTTGTTGATACAATTTGTAATGAACAAAATATGCATTATGACTGGGGACATCAAAGCATCAAAGCGGGGCAAACTACAAGTCAGTTTTTTTATTCCTGCATTCTCTGATACACGTTTGAGATGAAACAAACATATATTTGCTTGACTTCAACTTATTGCATCGTGTGCACTAGTTCAGAGAGTTCTGGAATAAAAAACAGATCTCTCGTATCTAAATATGAATTTTTAGTACTATGGCAGAGATTGCATAAATTATAATAGGGTAGACCAAAGCAAATCGGATTATAAAGTTAATCGGATCAATATAAATTTTGAGGTTGTTAGTCAACACGTGTCGTTAATTTTGTTATTTTTCGTTTTAAACGAGCTGTTTTATCGTGCTATTTACTTCCGCCCGCTTCCTCTTGCATCAGAAAACAATAAACAACGTTCTATATTGATGTGATTCAATATCAGTCGATGATATAAGCGCAGAAATCGTGAATGCAGAAAGATTGTTTTCTCTTACATAAAATCACGATTTCAAATATTACGAAATTTGTAACCTTATAACGAAAAGGTTTATTTAAAACTTTAAACAAATTAAAATAATTTTTACAGTGTCATTTCGTTCCATATAGTTATATTAAATCAGTCTAGTAAATCGATGATTTGTTTCGCCCTTCAATGTTTAGAATAAATCTCTCTCTCTTGATTTTTTCGTTGTGTAATAAGAAATACCATATTTATGTACATTATTTTAAATATTTTATGAAACCTCTAAATCAAAGTTGTAAATATTAAGAATTTATAATATTTGTAAAACACTTAATAAAAATTTATTTTTTATTCCTTTTTTACCAATAAATAAAAATTGATCTGGTTTGCCTCGGTACATATATACATACATAATGTATCTTATTTTTTAAATCGTGAAAAGATTTTAAAGAAACATGCAATTTCACGTTGCGTTTAGTCAATTATATGTAAAAGCATCATTGATTTTCCGCTGCTTTTTTTAGCCCGGTGTTTCGTCTATATTATATGTTAGGCTTGATGACTCATTTTAGGGAGCAGCCGAGAATGTAACACGATTGGCCCGGCGCGAATACGCGCAAACACATGCGTAAATATACGTGCGATAAGTTCGAGGACATTAAAAGAGGGGGTGGACAAAGGACGTGGAGAGAAGCGAGTGGAGGAAAGGATTAACAGGCGTTATCCGGCCGGAACGAAATGGCAATGTAATTGTGACGGACGGGCCGCCAGGCGGTTCTATCAGTGTGCTCGTCCAAATAGCAAATAGAGAGAAAGGAAGAGAGATGAAGATATATACATATATATACAGAGTTCAAATTACAACGCCGGCTACCGCCTGGGCTTTATGCTTGTTTTACTCGATTCAACTCCTCACTGCATGCTACGCGCGTCTCTACTTCGGGGATCACATGAATGCTCTATATACTGACAATACCATTGACCCACCATCACTTCATTAAGCGCTAATTGCTTCCGTAACTTCTGCACGAAGTACGCGTCCCAATTAACGATAAATCAATGCTTCCACGACTAATCAAACTAATTTTTGCTTTAGATACTTTGTGACTTATCAGTTATATGAAATTGCAACACGTTAAGTTGATTTAATGGAATAAGATAATTATATATTGTGTTTAGTTTAATTATACATGTATTTATATTTTATTTGAATTTATACACATCTTTACATATATTACATAAAACTTAAAGTCATTTCGATATTAAATTTGCTTTAGATAGTTTCTAATTTGTAGAACAAAATTTGAAAGGAAAAATAGAATTCAGAAAATAAATTTATATATATATATATATATTCGAATACACGATGTATAAAATTAACATTTCATTTAAACGTCTATTTTCTGTTTTACATGAAGAAGCATAAAATATCAATTAAATTTCAATTAAATTTAACAATTATGAAAATGGTGAATAATTACATGGTGTTATTATATTTTAATCAATTTATATTTTAGTTTATTATGTTTCAATTATATTTTGCAAATAAATTTTATAATGCGTATTATTAAATGAACACATCCTATATAAGGGTTTTTTTTTTATAAATAAAACGATATTCTTTTATAGAAAATTATGTTTATGATTTCCAATCTCTCGCAAATAACATCGGCAACGCTTGTACGGCGGGTTGACAGTTTCGGAATGAGATTAGTGTCTTCAAATAGGCGATTCTTTTCTTAAAATAGGCTAGTTGACCCAGGTCAAAGCAAAAAAGAATTGCCTCTAACCACAAGACAAAAGACACGAGAAAACCTCAGGCCTTAATCTGGCTTTAGGTCATGGCCATGATTTTACGAGGCCCGGGTCGCTGTTCCATACGAATAAGCTTCGACCTACTCGCTTTTATGACCTCAATTGGGTGTGGGGAAGGGAAATTGACTACGCTTCGCTCATTTCTTAATGAATTCATTAAAAGAATGATGTCTAATAATCCGATTTAATTTCTAATAATAATAAAAAATAGAAGATCATAAAAAGGTAAAAATATTATACATAATGAATAAAATATTTTAACTGAAAAAGAGATCTACGTAGGAAAATACAGGAATAAATTAAAATTTTAGAGCAGTAATATATATATATATATAATATATACTACGAATTAATTCCAACACCTAATATATATAATATAATATATATATATGTACATTTATTTTATAAATTTTTCTTTCGAAAGTTTTTACATAAAATTAGTATGTAACACACAGAAAAATCATTCTATTGCTGAGAAAATTACTCAATTAATTTTCTTTCTTTTAGGTATTTAACGGGTTTCTTTAACAAAGAAATATTTTCTTGATAATAATACTAAAATATACAAATTTTAGAAGACTCATTATTATGTACTCAAAACAAGAATTTATTTTCGTTGAAAGAATAAAATTAATCGAAGAAGCGACTTTATATAAATAAGCAAATCGAATTTGTTTTAATTTCATAATCTTGATTAAAGTATTAAACTTACTAGGATTCAAAATGTATTTTGAATAAATTTGATGCTTTTGATGAACTTATCACAGCTTTGTGGATATATGAACTCTTGAATTATTTAAAACAAGTTATCACTTGCGTATTTTTCTGTTTGTAGATGCCAGTGATTGTTCGAACAAAAATTGAAAATGTTACAGAGATTCTTTTATGAATCCTTGTAAAATGTGCTCTCTTCATTAAACCCTTCCTAAAGTCATTCTCGCAAAGCGCCATTTCCACAGTGTAACAAAGACTTTAATGCTACGAGCAGGAGATCTAACGTAATTTATGTACAGACATGAGCAATCCCTATCAGAACAACCTTGAAGCTATAACGATCATGCTCGGAGATATTTCGTTACGAAAGTTCGATACACGACCCGAGAAATCCCATTAAAGTCCTGAAACTTCGTCGCTTGGTGTGCTTTCGTTTCCGCTTCTGTTACGCGCATCACGAATGACAAGCTTTCGCATGGAAGGATCATTCTTCTGATCATTTCCTTCTGGGCTTCTCTTGCGTAATATTCAGATCGAAGTAAAAAAAACTTTTTGCAATATTTACAATCCTTCGAAATTTTAATTTTCAGCACAATTCTCTAGAATCCTTTTCTCATACTGAAAGATAGATAAGATGATTGAACAAACTCTATATAAAAGATACATATTTTCATTTCAATTAAATTAGATTTCTTTTTTGCTGAAATATAACGAACATTGTTATTAATAAATAGCAAAAAGAGACAAATGAACAGAGTAATATATTTTTTATAGACTTTCTTTAAGTAGCATTTTCGTCGGAAATCGTCTGATTTGTCCGCATATCTCTCGCTTCGCGCGCCCTCATAAAACGCACGTGGCTCACGTGCTGCTTATCAGCGCTTTCCCTCGCCCTGAGGATGAACAATTCTGTGTCAGCACAGGAAGGAACACGTGGTACTTCAAACCTTGAAATTACCCAGGGGTCCCCGCGGGGCGTAGTCGTTTCAAGGACTCCTTCCCGCGCAATGTCCTTATTAAGGAGCAGGGTCGAATGCCACTCCTTGCTGAACACGACCGTGACTCTGGTCTCGCGTTACTTCAACAAGCTTTTCGGGTCAAGACCGTATGAGCTTATCCGCCTCATCGCGACCGGCATTAAGTTACGCCCGTGTTATTAAAACAACGGCTGACATCCTCTATCGATTTCTTGTGAACAATAGTGTCCTCCCTTTCGAGGAAATTTGTTACCGTCAATTATGATAAATATTGAATTACTTTATGTATAGGAGTACAGGAGAAAATATATTAAGAGCAACTAAAATATCCATGGTGTATCAAATAAAATACTAAAATTTTGTTTTCAAATAAAATACTAAAATAATTAAAAATTATTGTGTACTAATTTTTAATATATTTGGTTTTATTTTCAAAGCTTTCGCATCACGATGCTTTAAACATGTTTTTAACAAAATTTTAAAAAAGAAAGGGTATTTGTAATTATAAAAAACAATTAGAAAAACATGACAAATAAACGTTTATTGTACCATGCAATTCTTTGTTTCTCTTTGTATTTATGTGCTTCATGTAAAGTAACTACCCCTTCGGATGTACTATATAAGTATTACTGGATCGATTCTCGTCCTTGGAAGTCTCTTGAAGCATCTTACGGAAGAGGATATCGAGTTGTGAAAGATTCATATCTTCACGATACAGATCTTATTGTCTCCAGAGAACGTACTATCGGCACAACTCTCGACTGAATCATCCGCTTCTATCAGCATATTCCTCAGGGATACGAGTAAGATTCCAAAATAGGCCAAGTTTTTGATCTTCGACTTCGATAAACTCGAGTAACATACTTGTCGAATAAAATAATATATTGGAATCATTTTACACCAAAAGTGAATTTGATTTAATTTGATTTAGAGAAAATAATTTTACTTCATTTTGAAAACCTGGAATGAAATATGTAAAGCCAACAGAAAATATCTCTCTAGCGTGAAGTTACTAATTTTGCATGGTATATATTGGTTTTTTCATTCAAAAAACCGCGGATACTTTTTAAATGACTTAATATTTTTTATCGTGAAGAAAATATAAATAATTATTAGGCGACAAACTAAAAGTATAATATAATTACGTCAAGATATTGTTCGAGTGCGCTTTTCAAAACATTTCAAGCGTTACAATTGCAAACTGCAACCACGATACGATAATAGAGTACTTATCTGCTACGGACGATACAATTCCGTCTTATCTGATGGAAGCCTTTATTTCCACGCTTTGTAACGGTCCACGTGTTGCAACAGTTGCCGATAAGTATTCATAAAATCGCGATGTCGGCGGATGCTGCGGAAGGCAGCAGCGAGCTTGTTCCTATATCGAAACGCAGAGAGCGCAGGGGATGCTACTATATATACATATTCGTGTGGGGGTGTCGGGTGTGCGCGCGCGTTTCTTTGCAAGTAGGTCAATCGAAGAAGCGATACGTCGGGAGTTTCCATTTTCACGAAACTGGCTTTGATTACACTCGTTGCCACAATTAGTGGCGACACAAACAATTTCTACAATTGAAAAAAAAATTAATCCTGAAGTACACACTCGAGCGATGCATATACTCTCTCGATTGACCGACCTCTGATGCTTTTAGTCAAACGAAAGTTTTGCTATTAAGAAGCCGCTAATGATGATGCAAATAATGTGCGCTATATACCGTGGGGAGTTCCATTTCTCACACATTATTTTTCAACGACAAGTTCTTTGATCAATTCGAAGTCGATTTTTCATTAGCTAATGTCAAGGGAGATCGGCATTTACTGTAGTTTTTATCATCATATCTTTATAATTAAGTTTTTTTTTTATCCAATTAAAATTCTATCAAAGGAATTCTATTTAAAATTCACAATTTATAGGTCATTTCTGTCAAGCAGAATCGTAAAGCTCGTAACTTGTTTTCGTAAAATTTGTAAGAACTGGGATTGGAATGTTTATAATATCTTTATACAGTATCCTTACAGACAGCTTTTTGCTATTCACAAAATTTACGAGAAATTGTAGATATTTACAAATGATCGTACGTTTTACAAAGAACACAAAGTTGCACAGAATTATACAACTTCAATCGTAAATCCTTACAAGTCTTAAAAAAATAAGTTACGAGCCTTACGATTCTATTTAGAATTAATCTATTTTTGGAAATATATTTTTTTTCTAAAGTGTATAATATAATTAGTTTAATAATCTAGATTGCATAAAAATTTTTTTCGATCGTTTATAATTAAAAAATTACATCCGTTAAGAAGAAACGGATTTTAAATTGATTAAGGTTATCGTTATAATGAAAATATACTACATTTTGCAACTACATTTATAATAATAGTATTTATAAATAATACTTAACTTTCATATAATATTTTCATCCAATTTATTTATCAAGTGATTAATTATTTAAAAAATTAGACATACATTTCCTTTGTATATTTTATTATAGCCTATTTTCTCTGTCATTCGAGTGAAATTAGAATTAAAATCTTATTCCCGGTCACATATTTTTATTCCTCTTATAAGATTGCACCTGGATCTTGAATATAAGCTACTGCAGAAAATCAAGAAGACTGATCCAATTATTTCACGAAAACGTCTTTAAAGATTGTGCATTATTTATGTTTCATGAGACTGCCTCACTTTAGCCACACAAACCAATGACGGATATTAATTGCTGTTTCTCCAAGTTGCCTCTGTTGAATCTGGAGGAAAAAGTGAAAGGGGAGACATAACTCTTTAGCCGAGAAACGCGTAATTAAATCGTTTCTCGATGCTATGAGGTTTTAATCGTGAAATGTAATTTTTCAACGCTTCTCTTACGAGGGATCGAGCTCACTGGCTTTTTAATTCCTTCGATGTTTCTTCTTGTTAACATTTGTTAACATTCGGAAATACAAATTTTGTCAGATGGTTGCAACACTTTGATGCGTTTATGACTTTTTTTTCTTTTGCTCAAATAGTTAGGAATACTGAGAGTTCTTCTGCTTTTAGACATTTTACCCATTAGGAGAAATTTCTTGCAAATTGAACCATGGATTTTTCAGTTTATTCAAAATATTTACTTCGTCCAAGTAAATATCCCATTTTACCTAATCTAACAATCAAAATAGAATACTTCCATATTTTTCGTGTGAGTTTTTTTTTCTCCTACATTATGTGGCTTAGTATGTTTAAATTATGATGATTTTAAAGTTTCTTATGAATACTAATTATCGATTCGCAGAAATTATTTCGTAGTTTTTTCTTCTCTCTATCATCCCTACTATTTTCTCATAATTCAGCATTCTGTATTTTTCTATATTTGTTAATATTCCTAACTTTTATTCGCATTATACAATATTCTCTCATTGCTTCTGCTTGCATTCTGCTTTCTGTATACATTTCACTTGGATCTTTCTGCCACACGTACATCTATTTATCCTGTACGCTCTCTTTTTGTATCCCGTTTCTTTTTATAGGTAAGGAAAATCTTTCTCCCCGTATATACTCTAAGGAACTTTATTCCAGGGTAGGATAAATTTACCATAGCTATCTTTATCCACATCTATTTCTGCATCATTCTTTATTTTTTTATGCGCGAGCAACGATTTTCGCTGATATGTTTAGATATCGGCCCTGAGAGTGGCCGTGCGAAAAAGGCTGAAAGTTTAGCGGGTTGCCCTAGTTTTCCAAAAGAGCGGCGGTCGCTGTAACAGTGGCGGCGACGGCGGCGACGGCGGCGGCGGCGGTGGCGGTGGCGGTGGCGGCGGTGGCGGTGGCGATGGTGATGGCGATGGCGATGGTGGTGCTACGAGGCAGTGGTGAAAAGAGGGTTGCGACGCAGGGTTACAGCGCGCGCCAGAGAGAGTCAGCTTATTTCTATCGATCCTGACGATAGTAGTTCGCAGTGGCCGCCTCGGCGGCGCGGCGCATGGCGACACGATACGGCGCGGCGGCGACTACCTATGCTCCGCGGCCTTTAATCCGTCGCGACGCCCCCAACCGACGTCGGGACGTCGCCGTTGGTTCGTGATCGAAAGAGAGTACGGAGAGAGAGAGAACCAGCAACAACGTCGCGCCAGCTGGTCCAAGGGATCGCGCATCGTTTCACCCTCTCTCTGCATCCCCCTCTTTCTCTCTCTTTCTCTCTAGTTCTCTCTTTCTTTCTTGCTCTTCGTTCACCACTGCTCTCTTCCCGTATTCGCTATCGATCAACCTGCACGATCGACCACAATCACGTGTATTCGCGTCCGGATGTTCGCCGATACGCGCTAACCGTCGACAAGGGTGCACCGTGTGACGAGAAACCACTCCTTGACAACTCGTCCTTCCGCAGCGGAACCGCAGTGGCGTTACGTCATTGTTCCATTTATTCCGCGCTGCGAAGGAAACAGGTGCGCGTTTTACAACACGACTCGTCTTCAAGTGCGCGAGTGCGAGTAGATTGAAAATCAGCGCAACCATCTGTTCTTTCGTTCAGACAAATCGTGCTGTTTGCTGTGATGAGAAGATGAAGAATCGGACATGGTGAATGAGATATTTATCGCGCGCTTGTTTGTTAGCAAAATCGAGTGCTTTATTGACGTGGACGTATGTAAGACGAGGTACACGAGAGGAGTGTCCTAGGAACGGGGATGCGGTTCAAATGATGATGGTATGAGAGAGTATATGATACCGATTTATTGTACATATTACATTAGGCGGAATTGTACATTACTCTTAAAGTGGGAAAAACGAAAAATGGTTTAAGAGTTGACAGAAAATAATAATTTGTGCAATTGCTGCACAATCTTTCGAAGAATAAACGGCACATACATAAAGGAGATATGTGTATTTATATATGTATTAGTTATATATAGCGTTTCAGAACTGCAAAACTTGACGTAATTAACTTGAATTCAATGAAAGAATTTTTAATAAACGTAAATTTATGAATTAATTATTTTTCAGGCGTCTTTAGCTTTCCATTTTGCAAACTAAATTCTTTGTAGGATTGCAAAAATGTAGAATCTTTGATATCTCGACAGTTCGAAGCACTGATAATTTATATGTAATTTTCATATGTAGTTTCATTTATATTTTCAATATTGATCAGTATTAGTTTTTGAATACATGTCACGGTCGTGTATGTGAAAACTCGATGAAGCGTATGTTGAATGGCAACTCTGATTTGAACATCCGCTTTAAATATAGCTATTCAATCCGAAGTTATCTATAACATTGATATTTAATCCTTACACGTTCACGTGATGATTTTTCGTGTTCTGTTCTTTATTATATGACGAATCCTTCGTATTTGAACTAATTTTTATCACTTTTACAAATGTACAAAAATTATTAAACTGTTCTTACGTATACTTTAACATCTTTAGAAAGTATTTGTAAGGTTATGTGAAAAAAGGAATAAAAATCATTATTTAGTAAAATGTTTCTAGTATTTTAAAGAAAAGAAATGCGTAGGACACGCGAATGATCCAATCATACAATCATAAGTAATTTAATTATCTTTGTAATTCTCTACGATATGTTTAATACTCGTTTCTATCAATATAGATTAATTTTAATTTTAATTTAATTTACTTTTTATCTTTTTCTAGTTCTAAAAATTAGGAAAGGATAAATAGAACGTTAAATCGAGATTAATCTACATTGTTAGAAATGAATATAAATCTACACGAAGGATTTATAAAATGGAAAGCTGAACATCTTTCGGAAACAATTTGTTTAGATTATTCTCGTACTTCATTCTCAAGATTTTTATTTGTCTTTACAAGTTACATTAGCTATTTCTATCTCGACGTATATTTTTATAAATAATTTTCCTATCCATATAACATATAACATATTATTATGACATATCTATTATAGATATTTACGATAAAATAGTAACTACTACTTGATAATATTATATCGTCGATCATATTAAATCGATATAATATTAACCCATAATTTTGAATCGTTCTCATGGACATTAGATAGGTAATATTACTACGTTACAAGACGAACCAGTCAGATTCCTTAACTGCAGAAACGTCTCAAGTTGTCTCATTACCATGATTTATCGTCGTAAAGTATTTACGAGCACAGGATATACTTCAGGTATTGCGCAATATCGCGATATGTACTGGAAAATCCGTTTCCTGTAACGACACGCCCGTCTCGCGAAAGGGGGTCGGCACGCGTTGCGAATAATGCGAGTACGTATAATTAAAGCCTCGAATCGAGAGCACATGATAATACGATCCGTAATACGTGCACATATCCGTGCCGCGGACATGACTAGTTAGTGACACGCGTCAACGTCAATGCGCGTGTCTGACTGGCGGAAACATATGCTGCGAACGTCTACGCACATCCGGCGCGCACTCCTCCACCACGCAGAGATACGTAATCCCCGTTTAACGTGAGCCAATCGCGACGGAGGATCTCGAGAATCTGGTGGATGGACCAAATTCGACAACCGCATCAATTACCGAGTGACCCAATAAATGATAGACGTGATAAGAAAATTATATTTATTCCTTTCATATATAGAAATATTCTTCCACAATCAGATTTTTTTTTTATAAATATTTTCTATTATTCATATAGTTATTATTAACAAATAATAAATAGTGAAGCTTGATTGAAAAAGCTCTGTTTAGCAATTATATACACTGGCACACGAAAATCTCGAACTTCATTATAAAAGATGTTGCGTTTGTGACGAAGAGAAGAAATTATTATTAGAAAAATTATGTTGAAGATAAAATTATCTGAATAGGTTTTTTTTTTTACATTTTTTAATGATAATAAAAAAACGATTGTTAAATTTAATGTCACGATTGTTGTTCTTTTATTACTAATATGTTACAATAGAAGCGAAGAAATGTGTTATAAATGAGAATTGGAACGATGGCTCGTTTCAATCTATCGACAATAAATGGACGATAATGTCAAAGTTTTCCTGGGACGTGTCAGACTATCCGATCTCTTTTGTATAGGATACCATTCTTTTTATTGCTAGCAAGACTCATTGATATTCACGCTAAAAGTACGAGTCATTTTTTCACGCACATAATGATACAAAAATTAATACTAAAGTGCATAAGTTATCTTTTTTATTTTTAATGAAACATAATAATATATTTTTTATATTTTAAAATATTATTATTCTATTAATATTTTTAAATGTCAGTAGAATTTTATGAAAATAATATTTTAATAATGATTATAATGTTTGATCTGTGTGCGAAACATGATTACATTTTATAAGTAATATTCCGAGTATCGAGTACTTATCACGCGTGCAACAAGAGTGAATTGCATCCATTAAGATAAGCGAAGAGCGAACAGTCGGATGCGAACGGCTCGGATGGTTGTCTCTCGCGAGCTGGTAACATGAACTTAATTTGTGTTCCCGGCGGCAGCGCACCAACCGTTAATTCGAGGTCTTCGTTAACATGAGCAAGAGAAAGCCGTCGTCGAGTAGTTGCGCCTCGAGGTTGCATACAGGTCACTAACAGGAATTCATGTTACGTACCATACAACCCGACCATGGTGATGTGCAACCTTCGTAATTTCGCCCCTCGAAAAGACTCCGCAGTAATTATATAGAAAATTGGGTTCCGGTGAAATGAGTCAGTTTTCACATATTGTAGCTTATATGTGGTGGACCAAAAATATATATGGCTCAAATAATTGCTAGTTCTTGAGCAATATAGGTATAGCAGTATAAAAAATGTAAAATTTGTGTTTGCAGAGCATCTTTAATAAACCATAGCTAAAAAACTATCCATTATTAAACTTTATATCTATGACATCTTATTATAAGCTTATTACAGCTTATTATAAGCTACATTGCATGTGAAAACTGATTTATTTCATTGGGTCTCGATGAAATAGTCAGTTTTCATATATGATGTGATTTATAATGTGTTGAGCAAAAGACACAGAGACACAGGCTCAGTAATGGATAGTTTTGGAGCTGTGATATCATCTATCAAATATAATCAAACAAAATATCATATATTAAAGATGCTTTGTAAGCACAAGTTTTACACTTTTGACCGCAGTTTAAGGATTTATTATTTGAATCATATTATAAGTGTATTTTTGTTCATCATATTGTAAGCTACAGCATATGTGAAAACTCATTTCACCGGGACCCAATTTTCTATATTTAATGCGGTCTTTTAACGAATACCATCCACAGGAACGTGTCCATTAGTAAAGAGCTTTTGAACAGCGATAAAGGTATAATGCGAATGTCACGTTACGTTTGGAAAATTATCTTGTTACTTTATTATCGTCGAACATAGTAAAACTGACACCAGAGAATGGAGGGATTTTTTCTAGCCTGTGTGTTAGTAAGCCTCCATGAATTGATTTCTTCAGTTTGTTTATGCCTGCGTATATGCAAATGTGCAAGGGCGCAAGCACATGTGTGTGTGTGTGTGTGAGGATTAGCATCCCGCCGACTTGGTTGCCTGGATGCGTAAGCGCTTACGTAGGACGTTTCATTGATCGACACGCTTTTGCGTCATACTCATGTCGTTTACACGAATTCGTTTATGATCGTCATTGTTGAACTATTGACATTTACTGTTGACATCAAAAAGCGACTATGTGAAAGAAGATTTTAATGGCCTCCTAAAATAAATGATCTTTGTAATCACATTTTGGTTGGTCGCTATTTATAGCTCTTATTTTAAAATCTTCTTAGGTAATATTTTATTTTTAAGATACTAATACGGCTCTGTAATTGGTTTATGTTATTTTAAGATTATACTTAAGACAGTTTTAAACGAGAACCGATTATGAATACGGACTTTGATCTTCCGTTTTTTAAGTAACAATAATAATAATAATAATCTTTATTGCAATGTACAACATAGTTAATTACAAAGCTGAAAGACGAAAAGAAATACAAAAGATAGTACACGTAAATGATGAAGACTCCGAGAAGACTCAGTAGAACAAAAGTAGAATATTAAAAAAATAAGCAAAAGTAAAAATAGACAGCAATATCGAATATAATTAATTCGTATACGTGCGATGTGTTTTCTTATAAAATTAGATAATAGATCACATTGAGAAATTTCGATAATTTTGTTCTCTACAGAAAATCTATGCAGTTCATACAAATTTCATATTTAATTGTGATTTCGGGATTAATTGCACCTTGGAGCAGCTCGTAATACCAAATGTGCTCGTTGATCTTTAACGTTATTTTAATGAAATTCTCAAATTTTTTCACCGAAATTTATTTCGTACAAAGATATATTTGTGCGGGAGCGGGATAGTTCAGTACATAATTAGGATGCCATCATTCGCGCAAGTCCTCGCATTATTCTTCTCGTTATGGGGAAGTAGATTTTAAATTTACGAAATTTATGGCATGGCATGACGGCATGAATTTCCCGACCGGTCTTCTAGTTAACGTGATAATCGTACCTATAAGAATCGTGGCGAAAATTTGCATTTTGATTCGCGATTAAAATGCAAGTGCGTTGACACGCAATACGTAAATCTTAAATTGAGAACATCCACGCTTGTCTATGATTTATAAATATTTATAAATTAATTTATCTCCTCGGTGCTCTTGAGGTTGCAGCAGAAAATCAACTTACATATATAATCTCAGCATATTTTATAGAAATGCACATACATTATCCAGTCATCAATAATAATTGCTGCAGCAATTTCACATTTCTAAGAATATTATTAATGTTAAATATTATTAATATTATTAATGTTATGGTCCATCTCTTTTTTTTTTCAGGGAAGTTCGAACCGTGGTATTGAATAAAGGCTCTCCTGGTCTGGGTTTTAACATCGTTGGTGGTGAAGATGGTGAAGGTATCTTCATCTCGTTCATTCTAGCCGGAGGTCCGGCCGATCTCAGTGGTGAATTACGCAGAGGTGACCAGATATTGAGCGTTAATGGTATCAATCTCCGAACAGCCACTCACGAGGAGGCCGCCGCGGCTCTCAAGGTGAGATCTTCGGTTTTGCTTTGTTATTATTTAAATAATATATAATTGTTACATAATTCAACTACTTTTGGTGCTTTTCAACAACAGACATAGTATAATACAGTGATTATTTCATCTTCGTTTAACGTTGGCAAACAATAAGAATCTAATGATTCATTGTGTTGCATTATGTCATCTGTCTCTCTTCTTGGAAAGCACTTTTTAGCTTCGGCAAAAAATTATAATCCGCTAAAAAAAAAGTTGTTATGAAATTTCATTTATTAACCGAAATTTGAATTAAAATATTAAATATTGAAAATACTGATTACATAAATAATAATTTTGATTTTAGGTAGTATTTATAAATTACTTTCTTCAAAAAATTTCAAAAGTTGTGATTAATCGAAAATAATGGATACGGATTTTGGTTTGTTTATGTGTATTCAGGGTACTGGTCAAACAGTGACAATCGTGGTGCAATACAAACCGGAGGACTATAATAGATTTGAGGCGAAGATCCAGGATCTTAAACAACAAATCTCGCAACAGAATGTAATGACAGGCACCCTCATGAGGACCTCTCAGAAAAAATCACTCTACGTGAGGTAATTATACTTTTGCGATTATTTTTCGTCTCGATCATTTGTCACATAGGGTTCCAATTTCAAAACCGTTTAAACCGGGATTATCTGATGTTTTTATGTTTAAATGTGAATTATGTGAATACTATCCTTTTTCCTTTTATGCATTTTTTTTCTTTTTTAATGATTATTCTTTATGAATCTTTAAATATGCAATTTCATCGAAAATCTGTAATTAAAAAGCGTTGTATTAATTAAAACTTTTATTTTTTATGAATAAAATTTTTCTAAAAAATGTCACTTTAAGCTATTTAGTCATTAGTTATGTTTATTTTATTTAATATTTGTTTTCTACTTAGATACTTTTTTAAGAAAATCCATAATGTCAACAAAATGAAAAACAATTAATAATATACAATATATTGTTAATAGTAGTGATTTTAAATGAGACTTGAATCACTTAAAGCATCCTCAGTGATCGTTTATGTAAAAAAAATGACTACTTTCGGATTAAACACATTTAATTAAAATTAGAGTGAAAATGCTCTCTCTTTCTTCTCTCTCTCTCTCTCTCGTATATTTTCAAAACAAATTAAACAGAGTAGTAGCTTATTTCAAGCTTATAATTAGACTGACTTTAAATTAATACAATTATAATCATAAGAATGTAAATACTACGTAATATTCTAAATACATTTAATAAAACAATATAAAAATACAAACGTTTTACGGCTTACGAAGTCTTCTTCAGTGTACGAAGCAAAAATACATTATTAAATAAACGAACCAATTAGATATCGCATATAATGAAATATTAAAAAAAAACTATCAGTAGTGATGCGTCAATTTATATAAAATTCGAATTTCAAAATGTGTTAAGACAGATTACATAAAATAAGAAGAATGACACTGAAGAAAGCTTTGTAAATCGAAATGTTTGTATTTTTATATTATTTTATTAATCATATTTAGAATATTATGTAGTATTTACATTCTTATGATAATTGTATTATTTTAGTAAAATCAATCTAATTATAAACTCGAAATAAGCCACGACATTTAATTAACACATAGCTTCGCGTATAAATAGATAATTTGTGTAAAATATGAAGGCAAATATGACAATATTTTTTCCCCAAAGAGCGTTGTTCGATTACGACCCCAACAAAGACGATGGTCTGCCGAGCCGCGGCTTGGCGTTCCGTTATGGTGAAATCTTGCACGTGACGAACGCTAGCGATGACGAATGGTGGCAGGCAAGAAGAGTCACCCCACAGGGCGAGGAAGAAGGTCTGGGTATAATACCCTCGCGCAGGCGATGGGAACGTAAGCAGCGTGCCAGGGACCGCTCTGTCAAGTTCCAGGGGCACATGCCAGTCATTCTCGATAAGGTGAGTAAAAACGGGAATTTCTTGAAGCTCATAATTTCTCTGAAAATGACGAAAAATCACGAATTATAATACAATTATAATTATATATGATTATTATTATTATTTGAGATGATTATATAAATATAGCAGAAAAAAATTTTCTCTTTTGCTAAAAATTAAAGTAACAACTCGTATTAGAAATATCAATGAAATTTGCTATGTACAAAAATTAGTTTAATTATTATGTATTATTTTAGTAAAAATGTAGTTGGTTTAACCTTTTTTTATCTTCAAAATTTTATCTCGATATTTTTTTATATTAATTGTAAGTTTGATTTCTTATTTTGAGCTTATTCGAGGTAAAAGGCTAAATTTTATAAAATCTGAGCATGTATAATAGAATTGTTCAGAATAGATTTTGATTGGAATTTCGTTATCTCTAGAAAATAAAATAAAAATCTAGGGAATAATTGAACAATTCCTATCGGAATTCATTTTGAATAATTCCGATAGTACATACCCTGAGCAAAGCGATAAAAGAATTGATTGACATTATTATCTTAAATTAAGGAAAATTTTTAATGAGATTTCTTTGCAACATAAACTACGGTTTCGCGATGCGAAATAATTCGTAATCTCGTTTGGATAACGTGCGTAATCGAAAATACGTGTCCATTCGACATTGTTTCATTTACTAACGAGGAAAAATGTTTAATTAAATATTTATCGCAATCAATAGCCGTATGACTATTTCAGTCTGCAAATTTGATAAGGCCAAAAAATTAATTTCAAATTTGCGTGACAAATGTTTCAGTTGTAATGTTTTCTCTCTAAAAGAATCCAATTTCTTCAAAAATGACAATAAAGAGAAAATTATAACAGAACTAATTTATTTTAGAAGATTGTAAATATAGCGTTTTTTTATTAAAAATTATCATGTATAGTTTAATGCTTTCAGATTTCTACGCAAACATTATTTCTATTTTTATAATATTTTACTTTCTTCAAAGATTATGAATTTGATAAAATTGTTTCTCATGAAATGAATTCATTGATGTACAACGAAATTATGAGATTTATGATTTGTTGATCATAGAAAACTTATTAATTTCAGCAATCAACTCTTGACCGAAAGAAGAAGAACTTCTCGTTTAGCAGGAAGTTCCCCTTCATGAAGAGCAAAGATGATAAGTCCGAGGATGGCTCCGATCAGGAACGTGAGTGTCTAGAATGTGATTGTTCTCTTTTCCCCTCCTGCACGTTCTGTGCATGTTCTGATCCATATTTACTGTGTTTTAATGTTTTACTCGCCATATGTATTCGCCTATATTTATATCGTACGATTTAACCGCTGAATTATGAAATATTATTCCTCACCCTCAAGCCTCGGGCCGCAGTCTTCGCAATCGATGGGTTCAATTTTTATTAATAATTAATAATTTTATTGATAACTCTACATCCTGCAGCAAACTCGAAAAGTTTAACTGAGGACATTATAATGTACAAAATGTAACAATAGAAAAATATTCTTCTTCTAGTAAAGCAACTTTCCGCGTCTATTCTACGATATTATCAGTATTCACTTAATTACTTAATATGTGTACAATTTCTTTCATTATCGTTGTAAAAATGAATTCTTCAAGATTTCATAACGCACAATTATAAAAAGAGTTGTTATCAAAGTGTAACATTATCGATGTGTAATATGATTTTCCGTGTAAAAATCGAAAAGCAAATAAAATCATTGATAAAGTCCCAACTTCCGGTGCGATGAGCCCCGATCAGACACGCCCAAGTCCCCGAATGAGCTTGTGTGTTTTACAATGTGAAAACGTGACATGTGTTTTGTTTTGCCTGCTTGTGTAGGAACGCCCACCACACCTGAGAATGAGAACGATCCCACCCGTAAGTATCTTAATTAGACATGTAATAAGCTCTGTAAATATGCACTTTCGCCATTTTTCATATGCAATAATGTCAACAGTGACGCAAGCTTCAAAATCTATGCTAAAACACGAGAGTTGAGACGAAATTTTAGTGATATATTGAATTAAAGAATAATTACATACACAAAAAGAATGATTTTGCTAGAAAGATGAAGTGTCTAAAAATTTAACTAGACAAAACTGAAAATAATTTGATTTAGATGATCAAAATAATTATGTAGGATGCTCTGATTACTAAAATGTTAAAACTTTTTGCAGCGTTCTCATTAATATTTAAACGTTCTATGTAATTATTTTGATAGAGCCCAACAAAATTTTCAAGTCAATATACTAGTTAAACTTTTATATATTTTAGCAAACTGTTCTTTCCGTGTATAATCTAAAGAAATATTTTTGTTCTAATTGTTTATTCTCATACGAAAAGAAAAACACAATTTTGTGGACGTATCTAAAAATTTAGCTAAATACAGATCTGAAAATAATTTTATTGAACTACAAAATAATTATGTGTGATACTCAAGTTGGTTGCTGTAATATTAAAATTTTTTACAGTACATATTGCGTGTTTATCACACACAAATGCTTGAGGTTTCTATATAAATACTTCCATAATCCAACAAAATATTGTTAGATCCGTATTTAGCAAAAGATTTTTAGAGCAAAATCTTTTTCGTGAAACAAATTGAAGTAAAACAGTGAAGTAAATTGTTAATGTATAACGATCGAAAGAAAATTGAGAAATGCATGATCTTATTTGATTACAATAAAAAAAATTGTTTACAGTATTTATTTTTAATGTAATTGGCTTTGTCTCGGATCGAAATCGAGTTTTGGTCGAGATTGAATCTCAAAATGTTGCAATGTGCGCGATGTTGCTTGCGGAGAACCACCGCGCATCATTTAGCAGCCGCAGTAGCTTCATTTGCGTCCTTCGACCTCGCTTGCGCATGCACGCTGCACCTTGAACTTTTCTGCCTCGTGCAGAGTCTCTAGACTAACATCCCGACCGACACGCTCTTATATACGCTCTCGACTCCGCTTCTAACTTTCGGCTTTTCACTATTAGGTTCACCGATAGTCCGTAGAAACGGTCCAGCACGGTAGAGCAATGTTCCTCTCAGACAGTAGTAGTTTACATTCTCTCTTTCTCTTTTTCTTTTTTTTACTTTCTTCCACCAAAGGATAATTGACGTAAACACGCATCCCATTCATCTCAAAGATCATGTCATGAAGCACATCATCCTCCATCAGATGCATTCAGCAACACTTCCGGATTGATAAAACCGAAAAAGAAATTATTTGAAGTACTAGATGCATGTACGTCGCATTCTCATCATGTTAGATTGAAAAGAAATCTCTTCGAATGACATAATACGCGATTCGGTGTTTGACAAGAAGATACACATCACTTAGCTGACGGCGAAAGAAAGAATGTTACAATCTTGAGTTGCACAGCTGATATTGTTTTTTTTTTCTTTATGTTACGCGATGTTTTTCTCAAGCATGAGTGTCTCCGTAACGAGCGAGACTTTAACGATTTTATTTATCGATGTCGTAAAAAAAAAAACACTTTGATATAAACTACGCTTACTACGATTACCTCTTCAACGTAATGCTTCCACAAATAACGTGCGACACATAACGTACGAACATTCCGCGATTGTTCCACTAGGGAATTTGCATTCTTCACGAAATATTTAGTTATGATGATATTTAATTACGACAATCATGATTTTGAAGAAAGGAATAATTCGGACGATTCAAATTCGCGTGTCGTTTCTCGAATCTACAAACACATTTGCATTATGGTCCATCGAATCCATCCCGTGCGTAGCAAATGGAATCGCGCGCGCACAGTAGGAGAGAGTTTTCCCGAAAATCTATAGTGCTTCTAATTAATTCTAGCGATAATTAACGGTCGCTTATTTAGTACGCAACGTATACTGAAATGTATTCAACTTGTTATGTTCTAGCATTCATGCTGTGCTACACCCAGGACGACACTAACACTGAAGGTAATCATGTCTCTCTCTTCTCTCTTCATTCCTAGTCTTTCTATCTCGCTATCTTTAGTTCCTCTTCCCCTCCTCTCTCTCTCTCTTTCTCTTTCTCTATCTAGTTTTCTTTTTCCTCTTTCTCTTTTTATACATGTACAATATATCTCTCCTATATAATCTTCCTCACACTGAAGAGATCGTATTGCCTGGGTCAGCTACGCGCGATAATGAATTTCGATCACGATATTGTTTCGCAATTACACACGTGCTCGAATAGATTAATATTATTAATGTAATTAATATAATTAATATTGGTACAAGAATTATGTTAGTATTCATTATCACGTTAACGTTCATTATCTCTTGCGATATTATTTAACATAAAATAAGTGCTTATGTTAACGTTCACGTATATAGAGAATTCAGCATAACTCAAATTTGTTGCAATTATACAACAATGACGCTCCAGAATTTATAATTGTAGTATTTGTGAAACGTTCTGATCGAAAATCTCATCCCTTTATTCGTCTACTATCCTTGCGAGAGATATCGATCACGCTTGCATTCATTTGTCAGCAATAATTCAGCAACCAAATATATGATGCCAGCCTTTATTATACGTCATGGGTAGTATAGCATATCTATTGTTTTGTTTCAATGGAAGTATGCATATTCATACGAGATGGAAAGGTCAACTCGAAATCTTCATTAGTTAACAATGATGACGTTCATGCAGTTAAAGCATATGTATAAATTTATTCAAACCCCTAAAAAATATATATAGATAACCTGCACCTATGAACATTAATACACTATAGAACAATTGATAAAGGAATAATATGATACAAAATGTTAAGAATGTAAATCAATATATAAAAAATACGTTTTTTTTATTTTCCTATGTCTCTATGCTTGAATTAAAGCAGAATTTATTATATAATATTTAAAATAGGGACAATATTTGCAATTTGATTTCGAATATGATTTCGAATTGAACTTGAAACGTTCGCTGATTATATATCGAGAGCTTTTGTCACAAGCGCATTGTCTATCGATGAAATTTCGCATACGACTCTTTTAGAATCTCATCTTAGGACCTTGATTGTCCGCCACTCTTCCTCCATCGCCGCCGTCCATCATTCACCTCTCATTCATCACCATTAACATTATTGCCCTTCTATCTCTCTTTATTTTGATCTTTTTCTTTTCTTATTTATTCAAGATTTATCTTGCGCTACAGGGAGTAGAGAAATTTTGTTTCGCGTTCAGCTGCCGTATATGGAGGAACTCACGTTAGTTTATCTGGAAAAGGAGGGCGACGAGCCCAATGACGAGCTTAGTAAGTCGTAGCCGAGAGCAAATGTGTGAACCGTAGTGTGAGCGCAGTGCGCGCACACAAAGAGCCGATTTGTTCCTCTAGGAAAACTAACGCAGATCACAGACGATTGTAACCCTGTCAACGGGCGATTATCTTAAAAAAAAAAAAAAAAAAAAAAAAAAATTCGTGTTTAAAATAACCGAATAACGTTGTTTGCAATCCATGTGTCAGCTAACTATCCTTGATATTTTCTGATCTTCCATTAATATTTCCGCTCTTACGCGAATTTGCCGTGGGTAGAGATTTTCAAGTTAAGAGATTGGACATCATACGTTTGATTTGCCATATTTCTCAGGACCTACTTAGATATCCATGTATCTCATTCTATCTTATTCTTAAATCAATAGTAGAAACCAACAAGGCCAAAATGAGAGTATGGTAATCAGTACGTAAAGTAAAACAAAGTAAGAAATTTTTTTTATTACTCCTGTATTCCATAATTAGTGGTATAATTAAGTATTCGTTTCGACTCTCTTTGGAGGTCTCCTTGGCAAATATAAAAATAAATGTATATCTGTTTCTTTGTATATCAAATTTGAATATATCACCAACAAATTTTTATTCTTAGGCGTCCTGAAAAATATAGCGGATCAATTGGAAATTGTCTAAACGAAATGTCCAATTTCTTACTTGAAGATCTCTGGATGTGGGTCAAGGTCGCAGAAATCGTTTAAATATTGCCGCGGTTGCATAAGATAGATATAATTTGACAGCGGAGAAAGATAATGTGTCAATATTCTCGTGTTTCCGCTATTATCGATTTTACATTATCTTTACGATGTGTAACGTGGCGAGTTAACACAATCATCCGTCGATCTACAACTTTTCACTCTTTTATTTTCCAACGATAAAACTCACGATCGAAATTGAAAAGCAATCGCGAATACAATACGCCGGTTTAAGGCACCAATCGAGAAAACGTCTGTTTCCTTCGACATCCGTTAATTTTCTTCGAGCTTCTCTTTGCGATAAATTACTGACGAGACGCGCTCCGCGTACAATTGAGACGGCCGCGCAACATGCTGCTATCACGACCTATTTTCTCGTTTTCTTTTCTTTTCGCCACTCTCTACCTCCTCTTCCTCACTCGTAGAACCCGTAGACATTAACAGCAGCAGAACGCAATTAGAACGCTCAAATAGACGAAAAAATTGTGTCACTTCTTCTCGTCGCGCTGGAAACACATTGTCGTGCTCCTCTTCCTCATGCTTGCGCATTCCGAAAGTTTCGGACCACGTATTCGATTATCGCAATTGAAACCCGAGAAGAAGCGACATGGCCACATTAATATCAACTTCGTAACACGTGTTAGCAGCGCGCGGTATTGATTACAAATGGAGACCCCAACTTTCTTTTGTCTGTCTCTTTCTCTTTCTCTCTATTTTTCTTTCTTTCTTTCTTTCTCTCTTTAGCCAAGTATTGGTTTATAGTCGCTATACGTACTAACGCCACTTATGCACCTCTAACGTTCCTGGATCGTTAAATTTTTTAGTCATTAAGAGGTACAGCTTTCCTCCTGCTTTCGATTTCGCCCGAACGCTGAGAGCATGCTCGTGACTCGTCCGACGAGAGAAATGTGTACTTGTCCGAAATGCCAATAGAAACTAAGAGCCGGGTCCGCTTGAGACAGTTGAAGGACAGTTGTTACTGGACATGACTGATCTATCGAGTCATCAGCCAGAGATTGTTTCAAGTGGCTCCGACGAACGCATATCGCTCTGTGTGTAACATTGTCCCACGTCCGTTTCGTGGAAGTGTCAATTAATTAATGACATCATCGGGGACCGTCGTCGGAGAGCAACCTGTCTTTCGGAAGCGGGGTCGGAAGGAGGTCGTGTTTATTCTCTTCATGGATGAATGTTATTGCTTTTTATTTTTCTTTGCTATATCTGAGTGGGTGGACTTGTGCGCCGAAGGTTCGGAGGAGATTGCGAGATTGCTTGTAATGATGATGAGATGAGGCCTCTATCGAGTCTTCGGAAGCGCGTCGCAGAATCGTGAATATAGATTTGATTAAACGATTGCAGGCAGCGAAGAGAACGTGCTTTCGTACGAGGCTGTGCAGCAGTTGACGATACAGTATACGCGTCCCGTGATCGTTCTCGGACCACTCAAGGATCGCATCAATGATGATCTCATCTCCGAATTCCCTGATAAATTTGGCAGCTGTGTTCCACGTAAGTTGCTCGACAATTGAATGATGATCAACGATAGAGTTTTTTCTCTTATGGAGCTGTATATCGATTTTTGCGCATTTGCCTGCAGACACAACTAGGAGTAGAAGAGAATATGAAGTAGACGGACGAGATTATCATTTTGTGGCGTCGAGGGAACAAATGGAGAGGGATATACAAAATCATTTGTTCATAGAGGCCGGACAATATAACGACAATCTTTACGGAACATCCGTTGCATCTGTACGAGAAGTGGCTGAAAAGGTACGCATAATTTTAGTAGAATTAACTTTTTACAGACTTTACTTACGTCACATTGTATTATATTGATGAGAAATTATCAAAAATGTTTGTAATTGTTGCTTTTACAGGGCAAGCACTGCATTCTTGATGTGAGTGGGAATGCTATCAAGAGGTTACAAGTAGCACAACTTTATCCTATTGCCATCTTCATCAAGCCGAAATCGGTGGAGTCTGTTATGTAAGTTCAGTAATCGATCTTTAATACGCACAGATTTTGTTATTATTTATTTTACTAAATCTAGCGCTCGTAATTTTACAGGGAGATGAATAAGAGGATGACCGAAGAGCAAGCGAAGAAGACGTACGAGCGTGCTCTCAAGATGGAACAAGAATTTGGTGAATATTTTACTGGTATGTTTACATTTACAAGACTTTCTATTAAATTCAATTTTATAATCTAAGGGAATTAATATTTCAGTTTGATTGTGTTACAAATCCGAAAGAAATCAATGCACAGTCATATATCTGAGATTAATTTATTTAAATGTACATGTAGATATATTATATTCCACTTAACTTTGACTGTAACTGATGTTTTTCTCATATATTGATATATTTACATAAGCGATCCTGTTCTAATCTTAATATCGATTTTAACAAATAAAATTCAACTAAACTACGGTATTATTTATGATTTTTTTTATTATTAAAATACTTATATTGTAATTGTTGCAAACACTCTAAACGTAATGCAACATATTAAAATCAATTAAAATCTGAAAAAATCAATCTGTAAGAGAAATCAATATTTGACGCAATTAAAATATTCTTATCGTGACGATTAAATCGCTATTTATTTGTAGCCGTCGTTCAAGGAGACACTCCCGAGGAAATTTATGTGAAAGTGAAGGAAGTCATCTCCGAGCAATCAGGACCGAACATCTGGGTTCCCTGCAGGGACCAGCAGCTGTGACGTCCTGCCCCCCACGCTCAGCATGGGCCCAACGCCTGGACCCTGCCACCGAGGCGACAAGCTTAGTTATTCACGATAAATATAATTAAGTGATGCTCTAACACCCTTTCCTAATCCCTTCTTCCCTCCCGTATCCCATATCCATGTAGCACAAAGTCCCTACTTAAGACGCGTAACACATGTAAATCGCCGCAGAGAATTTAAGCCGAAAGAATACTTAAAGACGGTGGGACACACGATATCACCATTTCCCTGCGGAGAACTGATAAAGTCAATCGGGACGCGTGATTTATTCTCCTCTAGGTTCAAAATCTCATAGAAGATTATTAAGAGGGAAATGAGGAAAACTAAGCATTCGGGCGTGCTCATCATGTTGAATTTTATCGTGACTGATGTTTCTGATAACAAAAAATGACGGAGAGAAATTCGTAACTTTTATCGCATGATCGTCGATTATTCGTGTGTGTGATCGTCCCTAATTTTATTAATTAACCTCGCGAAAGAATTTAGAGGCGTTGTATGTATGTACAATTGCTCGAGAAGATTAGATCGGCGTATGTCGAAACTGAATTAGCGGGCAATTCGAAAGAGTTCTCTCGAATTCGACTGAACTATTAGCTACGAAATGCGAACGCTTTTTCGGTCATACTCGGGCACGGTATTTTTTAATGTACTTAAGCGCAGTTAGCGCGCCGAGAACGTCGAGCGAATTCGACGAACTCGATTCGAAAAAAAACGGGGGTATCGCGGATAAGAGAAAAAAACCGTAGCCCCCCAGCGACGTTGTGTATGTGTTAATGAACCTCACAGGATTAAAAGAAACAGTAAAAAAAGCAGAAAAAAAGAGAAGAGAAACCTCACAGGACAAATCTTTAGATGCTAGATACACATAACGATATATAATGTTTTGTACAGCTAGATGACTAAGCCAGTAATTGGGTTATGTGCAACATTATATTTGTGGAATGGGCGATACGAGGAGAGAAAAGAAAAACGAGAGAAAGAGAGTGAGAAAGAGAAAGAGCAAAAAATACTATTGTAATTTAAATATCACTACTAAATTATTATTATAGTAGGTATTATTGTAAATATATATTAATATACTCGCGTGTATCGAGACGGAAAGGCGTAGTAAGTAAAGATAAGAGTCGAAGAAGAAGAAGAGATAGAGGGAGGAAAGACAAGCCTGGCAAGGCTTTTCTTTCACGCGCGTCGGCTTTTTTTTTCGGATACATGATGTCACTCAGCATCGTGAAGAGATAAAGAATTTTCATGCCGATCATTCGCGCTCTCATAAAGCTTCAGCGCGAGCGTAGATGTATGCTGCTCCTTCGTATCTTAAGATATAGTTCTTGGCACCGGATCCAGCAGTCGTTGTTGATCATGAGCTCTAGCTTGCACGAGATCTTCAATGCATCCGGCTGAAGGGGGAAAAAAGAGGAGAAAATCATGTTCGTTAATGTACTTACGATTTCTATGGGGGAATCGCGAAAGGTGCGAATGGACAAAACTGTAACGATACGAAAAGAAAAGAAGACGCAGATATGGCCAATTGAGTTCTATATGTAGAATGAGAACTGCATTCACCGAATAATAAGCGAATATTCTTCATCGATAAACTCGCATCCTGAATAAAACTCAATAAAAAAAAAATATCCCATCGCTTGGCCTTCACTTGTTCATCGCGCTGCGAGCTCGCGATCGCGTGCACTATGCACGATGCTTTGTCCGCTTGCTCCTTCCGTTTCCGTAGCATTAATCATGCGCGAGAAGGTACGATAATTGATTCTCTCAATGAAACACGAGCGGGAAATCGAATTGTTGCAAACACGGGGTGTTATTACGGTAATTTAATTGTAATATAGCCGTATTGTTGTCGTGATATGGAAATACGCGATGAGTCGCGATGACGAAAGACAATGGCGACGATGATGATAATGATGATGACGATGATGATGAGCCAACGTATTTGGGCGCAACACGCGACGATCACTTCTGTCGCCTGTAATAGAGCCGAACGTTTCCTTTTCCTTATTTCGTAGTAACGTTCACTCGCGAGGAACAATAATATTGCGCGGACACGCTTTCGGGCTATTTTTTTCCTATATCGCGAGTTCTAGATTATTATTAAGCGCGATTATATCATACGAGATAGAATGAGGTACGAAGCGACGAGCTTCGGCTTGTGCCTGAAGGACAGAAGGCCTGGCTTCGCCGAGTTGAAAGATATCTGTCTCGATGTAAAAGACCGTATATAAAGAGAAATAATTACCGCAGATACCTATTATACACCTCTATAGTCTATTTAATAATATTACTTATTAAATTGTCAATCTCATGTTCACCTTGTTTCATCGTTTTTAAATAGTTAATAAACGTTTTACCAATTTTACTACTGTAGTTTGGTATCCCCATCCTTCTCTTTTTCATTCCTTACTTTTACTTAGAGGATATTATAATTAATATTAATATTTAAAATTATAATTAATTATAATTAATATTTTGATAAAAGTAAAAGAATATTCTATTAAAAAATTAACATTGTTGCTTACATGTTTGTAGATAAATGACAATTTTTTTTTTACTTGGTACAATGTATCTTCAAAATCAATTTTAAGTTAAAAGTTAATTATCATTTTTAATATTGTATCTTTTTGTACATAAAAAAATAAAAATATAAGTTTATTTTTATTTGCGAAAAAAAATCACAAATATTTTTTTCTTCATTTAGAAAGTTATTCGTCGGGTCCATCGTGACTCGCTTGTAACGACTACGGCAATGACAATAATAACGATTTCCTCTTTACACGAATCACAGTAAGACTCTAATTTGTTCATCAGCTTCAACGTTGTTTCGAACTAAATCTCTGAAATAAAATATATATTTGTATATATATATATTTATTTATATTTATATATTTGTTCATATTTTATATATATATATTTGTATATAACTTCTGTTTTTCTTTATCCGCATTAAAGCAGCAGCATTAACACATTTAGAAGTTTTTTTTTTAATATATAAATACAAGGAGGGCAATAGAAGGGAGAGGCGTTGTGTGAATGTTACACGACTAAGAAAATTTACATCCATCGTTTAACTACTATGTATATATGGTACAATAAAAAAGCGCGTAGTCATAGATGATAATAGTAGTAGTAGTAGTAATAGTAGTAATAGTAATAGTGGTGGTAGTAGTAGTAATAATAATAGTAGTAATAGTAATAATAGTAGTAGAAGTAGCAGCAGCAGCAGCAGTATTGATAGTAGCTATAGTTGCGGTAGTAATAGCGGAGTACTAGTATAATAGTAAATAATATTTCTAATAGTCGCAACATATATACATACTTAGTTCATCTCATGTCATACAACGTGACTCTCAAAGTCGGTTAATGCTTTATATTGTACACAAATAGTATACCCTATTATAAACAAATATCGCGGTCTACTTACACTTTAACTACTTAAGAATAAAAGATACAGTACGTACATACGGTTTCTTATCATTCTGTCAGAGAGAAAAGTAACTTTTCTGCGTTTCACTCCTCTTTATCTTTATTTCGTTTTTCCTTTCTGAAAATATGTATATACAATCGGCATAATGTAACCGCGCCCCTATCCACTTGACATCGTTAGCTAAATAAAAATTATAAGGAGTCGCCCGAGTGCACGCTGTCGCTTACGCAACAAATCGCGTCGTAACAACATTAATTAATATCACTCAATATTAATTAAATGAAAGGAACGATTTTGCTAAAGTTTTTACAAATTTAAATAGATGCACAGAGATGTGTGACTAAAAATATTTCATTATTATTAAAATAATTAAAATAATAATAGAACTCTTACGGGGTCATAGATACCTAGGATTCAAAAAACCAAATTTTTAATATATTTTTGTTTGATATTTTAAAGAACATTCCTGTACAATAAATCGATCCAACGAAAAAGGAAGAAGTTGCACAAAATTATAGTCGAGCGCGCTAAACAACTAAACGAATATAGCTTTCATCAAGCAGCAAAGAATTTGTTTTATGGTCCTGTGTGGAGTAGGTCATTGTAAAACTTTAAACGCATTTTTTTTAAACATGTTTTTGAAAATGCATGACCACTGTATCTTGAAAATGGCTTAACCAAAAAAAAGTGATTTTCAATTACTTTTTCTAGACATTCAAAACTGGTTTTTTACATAGGATTTTTAAAAAGGATGCTCCGTTTTTTGTCCGCAACCAAAAAATAAACAAAATTTTTGATAAAAAAATTGATATTTGACTAACTGTTATTTTGTTCAAATGCAATATTTTGGAAAACAGCTACGTCAAATATTATATTTATGTTTCAACTTTATAAAGCTTATGTCGTTTTGTTTTTAGATGAATTTTGTGGAAGTGAATGATTATCGCAAATTATATTTTAAAACAAGCTTCACAAGAAAATGCCATTTTTTATTACTTTTTAATAAAATTTAAATGATAAAGAAAGAAAAATACATTCTTTACGGTAAAATAAATCCAACTTCTGTCTCTTTTCGTTTTTCTACAAAAAAATTCACAATATTATGATTTATTTTAATGCATCTAGGTACTTATGCTCCCCTTGAGCATTGATGACAATACTGCATTCTCCAATCAGTTAAAACGTCCTATATCAATATTTTGATAATCTTAACGAAATTATTTTCAAATCATTATCTAACTAAATTTTTACATACTTCGATAAAATCGTTCTTTCATTAATTAAAATATCAATAATATTAACGATATTAATTAATTATCCCTTGTAATGGGAGTTTTTTTTTCTTCAACTAGCTATTATACACTCATACGCACTGATACGCGTCGCTTGCACGAACACACGCATTGGCATACGCATCTGTAGTCAGTACACTACCAAGTTATTTTCAAGAATACACGTGGATTTTTCCCTGAGACTGATTATAACGATTGAAATCTCTGTGCTGCACATGGCGTTAAAATAAACGCATTTTACAGCATTCTAAGCATCCTAAACGAAACCGAACCTATCTGGCCGCATTCTTTTTTTCTCATCTCATAACATTCCTACGCATATGCTAATATCTTCGTTCGTCCAAAAATCAATACAGGAACGTCGCGAGACAATAAGTACAATCGATATATTTTCCCCGAATTGGTTCCGTCCAAGTTTAAAATAATTCCTCACCTCTCTTATAATATAAAATTTGCATTCCTAAATTGCTTTAATCAAATACATAGCATCGCTTTGATGATCGAAACTCGCTGATTTATCTCTTCTTTAATTTCTCAAAATTCTATGCATCAAATTAGTTACAATAAAATTAACAAAATTTTATTATTAGATATTTTTCCATTTGACTCTTTCTTTATTTATTACATTTTGCATTTTCTTGTACTCTATACAAAGTTCTCTTCTTAATTTTAGAGGTTTTTTTTCTTAGCGAGTCTTCAATCGCCGATACGACGCGTTAACATTATCTTGGCATAATTACAAAAACAGAAATAATTTGAAGACAAAGTGTAAAAAACGGATATATTATTGCACAGTGAGCGTTTTCAAACGGTTTTTTTGGCCGCTTTAGTCCTTCAAAGTAATTACCTATCTTTTTTAAACTCTTAGAAATAATCATATATTTACAATTAGACCATCAACGAAACAAAAATGTTTATTTCGCGAATTGCACTTCCCATATTACAAAAATTGAGCCATTGACACCTGCTGAATCTATGTTTTATTCAAATTAAAATTAATTGCTACACACAATGGAAGCTGTACAAAAACAAAGAACTTGTATAAATTAAAAGTTGATTTTTTTGTGTATTATGTACACACAGCTCCATATAATACGTATATTTGTGTATATATATTATGTACTTATATACATATTGTAATGTATATATAATATATATAATGTATATATAACATATACATATATACATAAATATACATACAAATACAACTGTACAGTTATGCAACACAGAATATTAAAAATAATGAAATACTAAAAATAGAACTAGACAACAGATATGCACCTTTAATATGTATGACGGTGTCTTCTTAATGGATCAAATATTCTGAACTCAATGAATTGAAATTCAACTCATTTAGCATTTCAAGCACCTATTCGAATGGTCAATTAACACATTTCATAAATATAACTCACACGGCATATAATATACAAAACTCTTTTATAACATAAGGAAAAAACAAAGACTAAACTGTGGTAACGTTATCGTTTGCGATAGTAATTATGTTACACTCTCTTAACGTCGACTCTTCCAATGACGCGTTCGGTAATAGTTCAAAGAGGAAAACTAATATTCGCACACGGGCGCGCATTTTAATTCTACAAATCTCGGAGAGAAGTCCCTTAAAAACAGAGAAACTTCTTGAAGCCACGTACGAGATAAAAATATATCTGGTATGACAGCTACGTTTTCTCGCACTCTTAATATAATTATTACTATTTATGTTATTATTATTTTTATTATTACTATTCCGAGACTTGGTTCAACGATTGAGAAAAATCTACTCTCAAAGAATTCGTTTTCCCGTCGCCTTAATCACTCACAAAACAACATGTCTCCCTCTTTTCATTCGCTTATAAACGTTACATTAACAAACTTCTGATTATTTGTTCAGTCCTTAAGAGAATTAATAAAATATTCTCATTCTATGGATATATTACGTATATATATATATATATATCCCAATTCAATACTGCTATATAATGTCACAGGTAGTTGTTTCCCCACTCTTAGCTGCGCATTAAATAGTAGATAGTTTTGTTTAAAATTGCATTTGCACAGCTATGTGCTTCGAAGTTAATTTAATTGCGCGTTACGCTCCCGGCATAATATCGGGATTACCGATCGGGAATACCGATTTTCTTTATTTCGATTGACAAATTCATCACTTGAATGAAGGAACGGAACCGATTATATGTGCGTATCTCTTATCACTTTAGTCAAGCTCCATTTCGTTATATTCTGCACTGTAAGAGATCGAGAGGAGTAAAGTATCGGTTCGATTTACCTTCGAAACATAAGATAAATCGAGAAGTCAGTCTTTAGACACGTAAAAGCACCGATCTTCATTGTTGTATCGATCAGTCTTTCTTTCTTCAGAGACGAGTTTTCCAGACAAACAAATTTGCATCAGATTTTAAGATTATTTTCATAACAGTAACCTGATCATTTTTCTCGATGCTTCATAAAATAATCAAAATGATCTATTCTTATAATATTATTCATTGTTCAGCAATATAATTCTTAAAAATCGCTATATTTTTATATAATTTTAATTATATTTTGATAGGGCATCGGTTAAAGAATAAATCGCTCAATCCGCAGAATTTTTGTTACGTGTTTCTTGTCGTTTTCTTCCATGTTGCCGCTCGCGTTTTACAGCTTTGCCTTCAACTTTTTTCTGATGTTCCTTGGCTGAAATCGAAGTTGATGGTTTCGATATCTGGGGAGATGATCGCCCCAGAGAAGCCTCTTGTCACCTAAGGCTGATTAGCACTTTCTCTACGTTCAACAGAGATTTCACTTTGTCGTTGTACTTGATAAGAATGACCTTGGAACCACGCACATTAATCCTTTCGCCGCCGCTCAATAGGTGACAACAACGAGATTGTTCCAAAAAATCTGGCAATTTTAGCTCACGCATCACCTCACGATGCGCGATTGCAGGCGGTCCAGAATGTGCTTTCGGATTAATTTGACGGAGAAGAGCATCGCGACTCTTTATCTTCAAAATCGCCATAAGATCTTGAAGCAGCACCCATTTGTCGGGATCATTGTTCAAGGTGAACAAGACAGGCAAGTTGATGTCGCTTACTTCCATTTCGATATCATCTAGTTCATCTGATTCAGGATTGTCCGATGGAACATCATCGAGAGGATTGTAGCCCGTCTCTTCTGGATCTAAAAAGAATTCCATAGAAGATTAAAAATATATATTTGAAACACACACACACACGCGCGCGCGCGCGTGTGTGTGTGTGTGTGTGTGTATATATATATGATACAAAACTTTTAAGAATTCTGAAAAATTTGTGCTAACAATAACGTACCAAAAATTGAACATGGACCAGCGAATGACCATGGCACAGTGGTACGACCTTGGATATCAGCCAGGTGCTGTTCTAGAATGGCATTAGCATCGGTATCAACAGCTAACATCAAAGGCGTTTGTCCGGAATAAGTAGCCAATAATGGATCGGCACCGTATGACAATAGCAATCGCACAAGTTCTGTAGCACCATTCTCCGCCGCTTCATGAAGTGGTCTAATAATATATATATATGTATGTAACTCTCTATCAATCATCATAATCTATAACCGCCTACATTTATCAAGTTACTCGTCGATTTGACATAAGAAAAGTTATAAAAAATTTAACGAAAGTATTTACCTGATACCACCATTAGCACTCTCGCTTACGTTCGCACCGTAAGCCAATAAGAGTTTTGCGATCTCCAGATGACCCTTGGAGCACGCCTCATGAAGTGGTGTATATCCCGCGTTATCTTTAGGACTCGGCGCACTATTGAGCTTCTCCAGACAATAAGCAGTCACGTCCTGCGGCGGAATATAAGTAGATTAGATCGTAATTCGCGCAAATAGTTAATTTTGTCGCATGACGTAGCAACGTAATCATTATCTTACCGTGTAACCGAGACGGGCAGCGCGGTGTAATATGGTTTCCCCGACGCCCTTCTTGATAACCCACGTTCTAATCTCAGACTGAATATCGGCTACGCACTCCGGGCTTGGTTTGTTAGCTTGACTTTGCTGTAAAGTGAGATATCGCATTTCAAAATAATATTAAAAAAATAACATATAAAAAATCTTAAAGAGATGGAAGCCAACGAATTAGATAAAAATATACGTAAAAATGTGTAATATATACATACTCTCTTCCTTTCCTTTGGCAATGCCTCGTCTTTTTTTAATGGCTTCTTCTTCTTACGAATATAATCAAATCCAGAACGGAATTTTCGTCGGCCAGGTCGAAGTTTCAACTTCTTTTTATGACGAGTCTCCAAATCGTTCTTATCATCTTCTATCTCGTTAGTTTCCTCTTCTCTGATGTCGTTTGTCTCTTCTTGCTCTATCTCAGTCTTAATACGATGTAGTTTCTTATTAGCAAGTGATTTGAGGAGATCCTTTCGCCTCTCAACAGTTAATAGATGACGTTTCGAATTCGCAATAGCTTTGTGACTTCGCAGTATACCAGCGTTCCTCAAACGAGACACCACTTTTTGTTTTAATGTTCGTACCTTGCCTAATGCATTCTCCGGCGTTTCATTCTGCGAATCGTCATCTTGCGATGTGTCATCGCGATTCTGCATCGGCGGGGCTGACGCAGGCCTATCCTCGCCGAACACTTCACGAATAGTAGTTTCCTTCTTCAAGACTTTCGTCTCCGTTCTGGTTCTACTCTTCAATACTAGAGTGGAGAATTCATTGGGCAATGTGTGATTGTTCTTGAATGCGTCACGGAAATTATTCACCGTCTCTTTGCGGAAATAACCGAGGAGGACGGAATTGGTAACTTTAATCGGGTTTCTATTATTCTTCAATGCAATCTTGTTTTTAGGGCTCTTTGATGTTTCGGACGACAGAAGCGGTGCAAGACTTGGAGTTGGTAAAAGTTCCGGTTCGTTACTACTTTTATTAACGTTACTGCTCTTATTACTTTTCAGATTATGTTTCTTTTTTGAATCTTTCTGACTACCACCGACTTTCTGCGCGAGAACATCGACAATAGAATTGTTATCCGATCGGAAATGTTTCATCATTGCCTTCGGAGGACAAGAAACTGTTGTTGATGAAGTCGCCTCTTCGTCATCAATCTTACTGCCAAGTCCCATAATGCTGAAACTGTAATTAGATTCCATGTCACTGTCTCTCTTATTACGGCTGAGACACACGTCGGAACTATCCATCGAGACAGACAATGCCGGCGAACCAGGATCTAAATCTGGCAATGACGTGGATAGTCGGTGAAAACGCGATGGTTTTGACACTGTAATCAATCTGGGTGGCATTCTTAGAGATTTTTTGTAAACGTAAACCTCCTCTTCCCAACCAGGTCTAAAATCACTACCGTCACCGAATAACGGTTTTGGCTTCGCTTTTTGAGACGCTCCACCTTTAGGAGGCGACAATTTGGATTCCTTCTCTGTTTTTGCCTTATGAGGAGTAGTGTCTCTCGAACGAAGCTTCATACCTTCAGATACATTAGCTATAGATCGTTTCCTAGCTCGAAGTCTGTCAGCAACTGAAGAACCATGACCAAATATGGTACTAGCATCACTGTCCTCGCTCGAGGATTCGCTACCACTGGAAGATTCAAGCTTAATTCTACGAATTCGTCTTCTTCGGCATATCACTTCCTCATCACAATCACTATCTTCCTTCTTCACTTCCTGTCTTGTTCTTTTAATTAACGGTACCTCGTCTGAATCATCGCTTGAGTGTTTATCGTCTTCCTTCCTCAATCCGGGCTCTGTCTTAATCTTAACGTCCTTGAAAATCGAATTTGTATCATCTTTATTAGATGGATCCTTATTAAATATCCCCTTCTTGATGTCTTCGGGCTTGATTCGAGAATGCGATGCATTGGTATCCGATTCCTTGTCGCTATCGTTAACTGCGTCTTCAAGTTTCGATGTTGCGATACCACTCACTTTTTTTCTACGTCCACGTTTCTTTACGGCATCGCCCGCGCGTAATTGCTCCATAAACTTATCACAGGCGTTACTCCAGAATGGATCCATGTCGTTAATTTTATCGTTCTCCTGCAAACAAAGATTATATCTATTAATAAATTATAATTATAATGTAAGTAAAAACGCACGATGACTAGAATTTTTAAAGACAAAAAGAAAGAATTTAAACATATATTTTATACAATATTATAGCAGTAAGTATAAAGTTTAATAAAAAAAGCTATGAAGGGGGGAAATCATGTGAAAAAATCGTATTATACGATATACCGTGCATGGCGATTTTTACTGAAAACTATCGAACAAAGAATTTGTTTGAAATTTTGCGTTACGAACGAAATTTCGTTCACAAACGCATTCAAAATGTTGCAAAAAGCTTATGGCGATGATTGCAACATTTTAAATGCGTTTGTGAACGAAATTTCATTCGTAACGCAAAATTTCAAACAAATTCTTTGCTCGATAAATATCGCCGCACACACAAATCACTGACATAAACAATTGTCATTCTCAAACGGCTTGAAGGTACGCCATGATTTTTTTACCAAATGTGAAGAACATAAGTACTAACTTAGCTAAAATGGATTTGATTTACAGATTTCCCGCAATTTTTAAAAAATAAAGTTCGAATACTTTTTGATCACAGTAGTATTATAAATATTATCTTTTCCATTTGCTCCCAATATACATATATTAGGTGTTGGAATTAATTCGTAGCGTTTTTTAATGAAAGAATGTTATTTATTTCACATGAGCATTAAAAAATACATTAATGAAAGTACTTCCCATCACTTGTAAAACGCTACGAATTAATTCCAACATCTAATATATACATACAGGAATGGCAAATAACTTGTAACGTCGTTACTTTTGCTTACTTCGTTATAATAACGATTTAGTAATGATAATGCGAACTTTTTATAACGTTAACGATAATACCAAGATTGGAATAGTTATTCGTTACTTATAAGGAGTTGAAAAAATCGCACACACAGAAAACTCATTAATGAAAAAGTAACGCGTTACTTGTATCTCGTTACTTTTATTTTTTCAATAAATATCGTGTAATGATGACGAGTTACTTTTTAAAAATGACTTTCCTAACTTTAGCATAATCTTAACGTTTAGTTAGTTAAGAATTACATAAAAAAATTGTAAAATCATTACTAAATTGTTATTATAAAAAATAACGTATAAAAATGACAATGTTATTTATCAACTTAAATACATATATGATCTTCATATAACATACAAAAATAAAAACGTTTAATAAAAGTGTAAAAATATTTTTGTTCCTTTCTTAAACGAACAATGTAAATTATAATACAATATGACAAAAATCGATTTTTTTTCTTCTCATGAAAAAATCAAAGAGATTTTAAAAGCAGATGTAAAAAAAATACCTGTGTCTCGACGTTTTACGAGATCAAGTCGTTTTTTAAGTATCATCAAATGTCTTTTTATAATACTGTACAGCACAGATTTTCTCCCATAAAAAATTCAAAGAGATTCTAAAAGTAGATGTTAGGAATTATATATTTCGTATCTCGGTACTGACTTACTGGTTTGATAGCCATCGAAAATTTTCTGGGCAATAAAAAAGCCGACAATTACAAAAAGAAATTGTTGCTGAAATGATTTCGGCTTTTCATGCAATGAAAGTTAAAGTTGTCACTCAAAAACTTTCTTCACAATCATTTGGATTTTTTTCTACCAAATTTGGGTGAATTCAGTAATGAACATGATGAACGCTTTCACCAAGACATTGCGATCATTGAGAAACGCTTCAAAGGAAGACATGCTTGGTGAATACTGTTGGAGTATTGTTTCATGATACAAAACCGGTATTATACAAACGGTAAATCAAACGATTCTTATAA
>NW_011627124.1:1889677-2031871 GCF_000204515.1 Acromyrmex echinatior | reverse complement strand
CTTGTGCTGCTGTGCCGGCTCTTGTTGCTGCTGCTGCTGCTGCTGCTGCTGCTGCTGTTGCTGCTGCTGATGATAGTGTACCGAAGTGGCAGCGGACGGCAGATGCGGTGAAGGAATGTGACCCGGAAGATTCTGCGACTGCGATTGCAAAGGAATGTGATTGGAGGAGGAACTTCCTGGTCCAGGCTGACGCGGACTGACCGCCTGCGACGATGAAGAGCAAGCGGCAGTGGAAGAGTGCAACCCATCCGAATTATGAGACCTGTCATTGACGCTCGAAATGGAAGCGGTCAGACGATGGGCCTGCTGCTGATACTGGTTCGTGGGACGGTAACTCTGAGAGGATGAAGAGGAGGAACCAGATCCATATACCGAGGATCCATTGAGAGAACTCTGAGCAAGTGGCATGTTGTTGCCATAAGTACCAGGTATTCGTTGCTGTTCTGGCGGACAATGTCCTTGAGTAACGACATTGGGTGATGCTGTCGTATTATTCTGCTCTATTGGCGTCGGTCTTGTGCTCGGTTGTTGAACCATACTCGGAGGCTGCGCTACATTGGCGGACTGATAAATAGAACTCTGCGAATACGGAGCCGGTGCGCATTTCGTGATGTCTGGATGATGGTAGCGTGGGTAGTACTGAGTCCTCTGCGCAACAATCGGCTGCGATTGTCTATCGTTATTGGCAGCCTGATACGTTGAAGCAGAATGCGATGAGGAAGAGGCGAGCATCTCTGCCGCACTGAAGGACGTCCTGCTGACATTACTAAGTTGCTGGTACACTGGTCCAGGGGAATGTGGCGGTTGGGGTGGTTGCATCTGATGCAAATGCGATGACGAGTTCAACGTTGAAAGATGAGATTGATGATGGTGATGATTGTGATCGCTGGAGGACGAGGTGGTCGACGATGATGATGACGTTAGTGGCGGTCTCTGCGAAAAATTCGACGATGATGCGGCAGCGGAGGAGGAGGAGGAGGAGGAGAATTGATAATTCGAAGGCTGCATCTCGGTTAAAGTGATAGTGCCCGAGGAGGAGCTGGGCTCCATGGCGGAGCCTTCGTCGCCTGGCCTCGTATCCGGGACTTCGACCCTAGTCGGCTGCGGCGCATATGGCTCCACGTGTGGATTCCAGAAGCTAGATCCGGCAGTCGCATTGCTACTCTCCACGGACGACGAAGGTCTAACGTCGGCAGGGTAACGATTCGACTCCTGGACATTGCTATTGCTGCTGCTGCTATTGGCGGAAGTCGAAATTGACTGAGTTGATTGTGTCGGCTGCGACGGTGCATCATGATCATGCGTTGTCGCCGACGTGGACGAGGCGGGATTCGTGGAGGATGTCGAGTGGAGATTGTGATCCACCGACGTGGCCGCGCCACTACCTGTACTCGGTACGGGCAGTCCCTGGAAGTACTGGCGAGCCCCCTCTAACACGTTCGTGAAGCTCACATCCATGTCACGCCAACTGCTAATCTGCAATGACAAAGCAATTACGGATTGAAAATTTCGTTGGATTGAAAATTAGCCGTGTTGTGCAATATAACTTTAAATCTATGTAGATAAGTACTATACTAGAAGCTAAATAAGAATGTGTACAATTTTGTCAAAATTTATCTTATCAATTTTTTTCAGAAGCAAATATGTCTTATTCTCATATAAAACGATTATACCGTGATGATTATTCATAAATTATTTTGTAAATTTCGTAAATTGATAAACAAAATTGTGTCATTCTCGTTTCGCAATAGAAAATTATTGTCAAAATTGATGGATCATGAACAAGGTTATCTTCTACGCAGAACTATAATCATCTACAGGAATTATTCACAACGAGCCATTTCGATTAGGGCTGATTGAGCTTAAATATAACATCAATAATATCGCATTCATTCTACTCAGAAATCAACATTCAGAATTAGTCAAAGACAAAGTCATCATTCACGTTGAATCATTGAGAAGATTCGTCAACTATGGTAAATTTAGGGTCAGGGTTATAAGAGCGCGGAGTTCCCCAAAGTCGAGTCCGAAGGGACACTTCTCTTGGGGATTACCGAAATGTTCACACGATACCGTCGACCAGGAACGGCCGGCAGGGGAGGAGAGAATGAGGTCGAAGCATTAATCTTCATTGTCTTGTATTTGTCCGTTACAAGAGGCAGACGTATTCCCCTCCCGCTCCCTTCGTCCTCGATCTCGACCAGGCAACTTCGATCTCGTATTATTAATCTCGTAGCATTATGAAAGATAAAGATCTTGCGTGGCAACCTGCCGAAGGGACGGCAAAGTTGGCAAGAGAACCTATCAGACTATTCGACATCGCGCGAACACACGTAAATTCATCTCTAATGAATTCAAAAATTAATAAAAAAAAAAAAGAGAGACTCTGTAATTAGATCTTACGTTGTCGAGGAGATCAAAATTAGCTATTTTTCGTACATATGAGTTTAACTATGATGCCTCGATGCATATAATAATTCGTCGTAATGTATATCGCTCTCTATTATCGAGCACGTAAAAAAAATCTTGATGTTTAACGCATTCTTGCTTTTTACCATAACCGATAATCGCTTTTTGTTTGGGGGAGAGGGAGACGACTTTCGAGAGAGGATGAGCTGTATCACGTTCAGTAGTAGTTCCACAGGAGTTTCGGTTATCATAATAGAGCCGCAGAACTGCGCGCCCGTTATTACCATCACCATCATCGCGAGGCAAATAGCCTCTTCAGCGATCGGTGAGACGTCGAAGACCCCCGTCATCCTCCACTCGAGGAGTCAGCCGCCTGTAATATAGATCGCTATCGATCCGAGCTGGTCGAGAGAGAGAGAGAGAGAGAGAGAGAGAGAGAGAGAGAGAGAGAGAAGAGGGGTGGTAAGCATATATGTGTTTGGTGTCGGTGTACGCGAGCGCTCGTTCGCGTCGTGGCTCATTGAGACGTGGAAAAAGGGACGCAGAAGTTAGATATCGGAAAGCTGTAAACGTATATAACGCGGGAAGCCGTACGTATTGGGACACGCGCCAACACCACTGTAACTTCCACTACCGCGCTCGAAATAACTGGCGACGGAGCGAGACAACGAAGCACGAATAATCGCGGATATCAATGCGAAGATCGGGTTCCACTCGAATATCGCTTAACCGTGACACTCAAAGCAACGCATAACTGTAATCTCGCTCGTACAATTGTTAAATCATTGACTGATGAAGAATTAAAGAATCATCCAAGTATCAATGGAACTTCCAAAAGACATGAAAAAGGTAAATTGTAACATTCCTCATGAACAAACAACTTTACTTGTTGATGCAGTTTATCCTTTAATTTTTTACCTTTATGTGCCGCTGCAATATTGCGCTTCGTATAATTTATACGTATAATTTCGTTGGCATATTATATCATGTATAATATATGATATTAATTGAACTATTATACTATAATATATGATAATAGTTTGCATCCCTTTATAGGATTAGAACAATACTGTACGCATTTAGGGCTTTGCGGGAAACGCGTGTTATAATACGCGCAATATAATATGACTCGTACCAAAAACAAGTGAAATTAATCATCCTCATGGACACTACCGCAGATGACTCGGGAAAGTAGCGGGACTTCCTTCCTTCAACGAAATCATATATGTACTATTGACTAGAGTCGCAAAATACATAACACCGAGCTCTCACGTTCAGTGTAAATGTTAGGTAGGAATCAATATCGCGCACCCTTGCCGAGCAACCTGAAGGGCTGGTCTGGTCCCCTTCGCGCGCCAGTCAAAGACCCCCTCGCCCACCTCTTGTCCCGTCTCGTCCCACCGTCTCCATTCCGTCCCGTTCTCCATTACATTCTGTCCCGTTACCAGGCACACACTCTCATACGTAATCCCACTCGTACGTGCATGGGGAATAGGAGAACGATCATGTGTATGTATACATGCGGGTGACGGAGAGACGGTTTGGTTGGAATTCTCACGATTTCAAGCATGGCGAGGCCACTCGATAAGGCTACACCGTGAGGTAATAAATATCCGGTGCTAAAGCAGTGGATGCGCGTTTCGAGGGTTCAAGGCGAGTTCCGGAGCGATTTCGAGGCCGCATTTATGCTCGAGTCGTTTTAAAACGAAGAGTCCACCCGTTGCCGCCCGATAAGATCCGCAACAAATGGCGCCCGGTCTTTTCCTCTCTTTTTCTCTTTGACGCGAGAGTGGTAAAATTATGTGGCATACGCGAGGTAACCAGTCTCTATAAATATCACGACTCGCGACGGGAAATGATCGATCATCAGCGATATCCGCGATCCCGGCGCTTAAAACGTTTCCTACGGGAATATCATTTACGGTTGACCTAACGCGCGATTCTCGATAATGAGGATATATTCACTGTTCATGAGCGCACATGTTAAATATACAATATTAATTAATTTAAATGATATTACAATCGATTATAAAGCATGCTAATTATAGTAGCTATGATTAATATTATTATATAAACAGATAAAATTATCTATTTCCGTGTCACAAGATCAAGCTGTAATAATTACAAGCATGATATATTGTGACAACGAACTATCATTTCGTTTGATAATTCTGTTTTTATCGCAACAAGATATCACGTTCATGCGAATTTATCTGTCATTATTACATCGATTGACCTCACGTCAAAGGGAGAAAGCGGATGCGCTTGCCTAGACGCTGGCGAGTTCGTGAAACGGGGCACCTGAGTCGCGGGGATAGAATGACGCACAAAGGTCCAGAGTTTGCCGGTGGTTTGCAGGTTGACCGTAGATTCGATGTCGAGATAATCCGCTGGCGCTCGATTAAAAGCCGCGCAGCAGGGCGGAACGTGGCGGAAGTACAGAGAGGAGAGCCCGAGCAAAAGGCGAGAGAGACGGAGAATAATGCCTTAAGCCGAGTTAAGCCGCGGCTTAAACGACGGCCACGACACCGCAAGCGTCTCTACCTCTCGCTTAGCCTCCAGCAAGACTAACGAAATCGTTCATGACATCGCGAACTTGTCTCAATCGGTGCGATTAGTTCAAAACCTGATCCAAATCGCTTCGCCCGTTTTCGACTGAATCTTGAATTTTATTTAGTTATCCTAAATTGTGTGTGTGTGTGTGTGTGTGTGTTGTGTGTGTGGAAAACTGCGAGTTTCGGATCAGAAATATAATGGGCTTTCTACAATAAATCATTACCTAAATCTAAGTCTACCTGTAAGAAAGTGACCAATCCAAGTCGAATGTGATAAGAATAATCAATATTCTATAATTGATCAATTTCTTATGACAAGACTTAAACTTAGGCTTATTATAGGAAACTCAAATAACATGAATATTGTATATTATATCATTCCATTTTTTAATATTATATACTTACATAAAAACTATACAAATATACAAGCACACAAGCATACAGATCAATTAATCTAACCTTTGTGAACTGTCAAAACATTTTTTCAGCTGACAGCTTACTCTCAGTATGAAATGAACAAAGAGAGAGAACCAATCAGAATCGTGGAAAAGAAGTAACAATGAACTGACTATCAATTTAACACGCAAATTTTATTATAAGGAAGACTCCTCGCAGTACGAAGTGAACACAAAGAGAGAAAACCAATGAAAATCGTGGAAAAGAGGCAACAATGAATTGACTATCAATTTAACACGCAAATTTTATTATAGGGAAAATAGGAAAGATGGAATTAAAAAATTAATATTTAACTAACCTTGAGCTATAAAGAACAGGATCGTGCTTTTACGTCTTGCACCTTTAATAACATTTATCGAAACGCTGTGAAAACAAAAAGTATAGAGCTACCTCACTACGCGTTAACCGATAAAAATTTTATGAGCATGGTTCAACTCGTTCTAAGTTTACGATTATGACGCAACGTACGCGTATTATCGCAATAACTTCCGATTCCGTTTACGAGAGAGGGTCTGCGAAATTCCAGGATACGCTAACTCTCGCCATCTCGAGTGGAATTATGACGACCGACATGGTCAGCCATTCCTTCCCGAATAATTGCTCTTCTCCCTCGAAAGAGGAAAGAAGAGGATGAAAACGAGAGAAAAACGAAGATTTATTCTAGAATTAAATACCTCGAACAAATACACCCTCGACTCGCCAGCGATCCCTTTTTCTTTCCGATTCATCCCTTGACCTCGTTTCCCCGGATCATGCTTTCCGACTTCATTGACCCGTTAAGCCGATTTAAAATGCTCCGCCTTTAACCCCTCGATGACCGTGTTTTACGTCTCACTCTCGTCTCGCTGGCCATAAAGAATTTAATCTCTTTATTTCCAGGTCTTGATGTAAATGGAGAAAATAACGAGATGTTTTTATATCAAACATATCAAAGTCCTTCATTAAATAATTTGCAATGTTTTTCACGGTATGCGTATTAATCATAAATGTTTAGCTAGTCGTTAACATTTTCTTTCAACTAACACAATAAAATTATTAAATAAAATATATAGAATCCATAGTCAATCTTTTTTTCTTTTTATAAAAATTTACCTTTGATTTCAGGTCATTTTACTTATTAAAAAAAAAAAAAAATTCATAGTTCAATGCCAGAAATTTTCACGACCCGCGAATCTGTCAACGTTTCGTAACTCTTCACGATTACATCGTTCGCGGCGCAAGATGGATAATGTAACAAAGAATGATTATGTTCCAAGGCACAGGCGCAACGTCTCGGCCGAGTATTCAAGCAGCAAGACGTAACGAGGTCAAGGAAGCTAAAGGGGAGCTACGAGACGTAACTCACAACGGAGCCACGAGCGTCATAAGGAAGGCCGGAAACAAAAAGCATTATGCCTCTGTCCCCCTTTGGAGTTTCGGATAGCAACAAAGAGAGGCAAAGAAAAGAAAAGAAAAGAGATTGGTTCGATCCAACTTTTCGGGAAATCATAAATTACTATATGTGTATTAAACAACCATCAGTTCCATCTTCCTTTTCTATTACTATCTGAGCTTATCTCGATACGTGTCATATCGAAATCTTTGGTTCTCCATTGCGTTGCTTGGAGAAATCACGTGGATGTAATTGAACAGAAAAAGAGAACGCAATATCCGCAAGATTGTGCTGGGAAAGCGTAGCTCTTAGTACATCTTTCTAAGACAAAAAACAATTCTGCATGCGGTTTTCAATATTTTTCTAACGTGGAACTACGTAAGCATTGCATTACTACATCGTGAGCTGAAATCACACAGAAATTTGTAATGGAGGTTCAAATCAATGCGGAGAAAATTGCTAGTTGCTTAAATAGCTATTAGATAAAATTTACTTAGTGGAATCTATTGATCTATTGGTACTTCAATGCTATGTAGATCAAACAGATTCTTTTCTCGAAAGTGAGAATCTCAACACAGATTGTAATGACTCATAAGTTTTCAATCTGCAAATGCATTCATGCTTTGCGTGTGCAAATATGTGGTACATTCTCTTCGAAAGAACTTAAGAATGTTTAACGAGATATCGACCCCTACCAGCCGCGCGAGTATGTGAATTCCTCTTAACGAACTGGTATTCTGAAGAGGGTGTCCAAAGTGCAAAGTATGTGCTGAAGTTGTGTGCAAAAGAAAAAACTATAAAAGTCTATCTAGAGTCTATTACGTTAATAAAATAAAAACAACAATTCTTATATCATTAAATAATTGAGCTTCTTTGTACATACATATCTTCTTATATGATATTCGTTTTACACATGCACAATTTTTAGTTATTCTTATAAATCCTTATCACACGAAAAAATATAAAATATTTGCATTATTATTAAGACTACGAGACGAAGCATCGTCCGAATACTTATTTAGTTTAAAAGAAACAGCTTTGATTTTCGAGTGTGTTGTTCACTACAAATAAATATAGTTCTAATTTTATATATTTGACTCAAGTTCTTATACGATATACGTATCTTCCTCCTCCCCCTTCCTCCCTCTCTCTCTCTATCCTACATGATTAAATATTCATCTTATGACATAAAGACAGACGGTGCAATATCTGCTCGAAACCACCTTGAAGGAAGTCTACCGATATCCTACATATCTTACAGATTTAAGATCAAGTTTATGACATATCGTTGTAAAAAACTTTGCCTACTTCTAAACACATAAATAATTTTCAAGACAGTGTTACCGATCTCGATTTCTAAAGCGACTGGCTGTGATATATTGCCAAAACAATAGTGTGCTTCTCCATAAATCTCTACAGTTAGCAACTCGTTATGTCTGCGCGTTAGCACTTCTCGAGTAATAACTGGTAGCTTCGATGCAGTCCAGTGCAGTTTGTTTAACGAGCTTCTCGTCCCCTGCCAATCGCGCGAACGTGCCCACGAATTCGCTCCAATAAGGGGAAAACGACGTGTTGAAGCCTATACGACGGAGCAATTGCATTCACAGTCCTTAACGGGTCGTTATTTAGCCAAGTGTAAATTTATCGAAGTGTAAATTCGCAGTACATGCGTAATGTCAAAAGAAAGAAGAAATATAAGAAGGGTTTGCTTCTCTGTAGGATACAAATTTGTCAGTCATATAAAGGGTTGCCACGGAGAACAAATTTTAAAATTCCCTGAACTTTTCCAGGTTTTCCAGATGAAAATGGAAAACTTTCCAACATAAAATATGTAAATTTTAACACATTTAAAGTCAATAGTTGTAGGAAAGCTAGTCTATATTATTAAAAACAAAGAAAAAAAGGCTTAATAGCATACTATTTTTGATGCAAATTCAAGTCAAAAAAAAATAAATTAGTATTGGAAAAGAGAATGCTGTTACAAAAAAGATTAAATAAAAATACTGAATAAAATATAAATTTTAATTAATAATATTTTATAATATTAAAATTGTTTAAAGTGTGCAAGTTTTCACTATAAACATCAAATATAATAATATTAAAAAATTATAACAATTCTGGAATAGGATCAATTTAAGGAAATTGTGAGCAAATTTCAAAATTTCAGATTTTTTTACATTTTCCCCTGATTTTTCTCGGTTTTTCCGGTTTTTCAATTGTCTGTGGCAACCTTGAATGAAATGCAAGAGATCCTCCCGGCCGAGGTAATATTTTTCGCAATAAGAATTAATTATTTACAGATTTTAATATGTTAATCAACATTATTAAGATCATTTCGAAAATGCGAATTGCATCAAATATTTGTTAAATTGCTAGTCAATTTAACTCGTGATAATGGTAGTTTAGTAGAGTTAGCTTTTTTTCAAAGACCGAAAAATCATTTCGGCGCGCGTTTCTGGGTCTACATACGTAGTATTAGGTGTTGGAATTAATTCGTAGCGTTTTTAATGAAAGAATGTTATTTATTTCACATGAGCATTAAAAAATACATTAATGAAAGTACTTCCCATCACTTGTAAAACGCTACGAATTAATTCCAACACCTAATATATAAATGCAAGAATCACGCAAGAATCATACAAGCATTTAAAATCCATGTAAGGCTTTGATTTCTATAGTTTGTGTTATCACATATACGGTCCTATAATATGTAATAATAGTAATATGTAATAAATAGTAATAGATTTGTAGATCATGATCGCGTATATCAATTTTAATTGTCATTAGTTTGTTTAATTATTAACTACTATTTATTCATAAACTTACTACAAAAACGTTACGGTATACGTGTAACATTTGATCGTTGAAATATAATGCCTTAGCGGCCAACGCGAGGATTTAAACGCGATCGAGTGCCAACGAGAGCTTTGTCAAAGCTCCAAGTAGCGCAAGGACATTCCGGAAGTTGGAGCGCACGAGCGAACGAGGTAGCACGTGTTGCACGTTCCGTTGAAATATTTTTCGGAATATTCCGAGGTATTTCGCTCTCGGCAGTGAATTCACACGGTTTTTCGGTTACTCGCAGTTTACAACTACGGTAATAATATGAATTTCGCGTGGTGCGCGTAACAAGACGGTCGGTCGCAATATCGCTACCTCAAAACGCCATAAAACTTCTTTATAGCTTTCCACATCGTGAAAATTTATTAGAAAACATGAAACACATCAGTAAGTTTTAATACTAATATTAGACGGTTAATTTAAGAAATATCTTATGCTGCATACAATTTTTTAAAGGATACATTATAGAGTTTCAAAAAAAATATTATAGTACTTTATACATTAACTAAAATCGTTGTCAATGTATCAAACTTTTACTATTTTTAAAAAGTTTGTTGAAAAGAATTTAAAAAATAACAAATTCTAGTAAGATAAAACCAATAAGTAATTAGCGCATAAAAACTGTTTGTAAAAAATAATGTATGTAAAATATATATATATAAATTCATTAAAAAAATATTATGCATAAAAATCCAGCTCGACTGAAAATGTCTTCATTAATATTTATTTATTTTATGTTAATTACATATATCGATCTATATTCATTTATCATTGAAATTCTATTTGCCTTTAAAACATATATTTCGCATAATATATCTACAATATTAAAGCAAGTATTTCGATTATAAATCTCAATCGAAACTCCATGAGAGATTCATAAAATTATAAAAGCGTAACATCGATGGAACAATATTGTTGAAAGCAAACTTTCTCTGTTTTAAGTAACAATTCTGCTTCATCAAAGCGTGTTCAATTTTTTACGAAAACAGATGAAGGATGAAAAATTGCGAAACGTGGGAATTTATGAAAGAAAACTTCGGAAAAAAAAAAAGAAAACGACGTTATGTCGGTCGTGATGTTACAAAGAGGAGACGAAAAATCCGCGCGAGTGTCGCACGTGTGCGCTTTGTTTCCGAAAAAACGGTCTGAAAAAAATCGTCCAAAAGTCGAGCGTGGAATTAAAAACGTCGCAAAAGCGACGAAAAAGCTGGCGCTTATGATTTTTTCATTCGCGAAGAGACTCAACGAAAAAAAAAAGAAAAAAAGACAGAAAGAGATAGAGAAGTCCCACTTGGTATCAACCGTGCAACAGGATCATTCGAGTCTATGCACGCTTATCATCGAATGGTTGATCCTACAAGGACGAGTTCACAGGCTGATTTCACCAAATTTTTGCCACCGTTTTCTCCCGGATACTCAGAAGCGCACGAAAGTACGAAGAATTATCGTCAGACGCGTGATAATTTCTACCTATCCATAATGCAGTGATCTATATCTATGTACCGGTACTTCGACGCAAGAGCAAGTTTTCCGTTCTCTTAAATGAAAATACAATAACAGTGCATTTTCATCAACGCAATTTATATTAACGACTAATCGGAAAAACGGGATTAATCTCGTAAACAAGAGAAATCCGAGCGGAAGATATTTTCAGTCGTGAATCGCTCGAACGAATAATTAAGTCCGCAATTCGCGACCTACTTGGCAAAAATCGAAGCGAAAGAAAAAGGAGCCCGGACAACAGCGAGCGTGAGAGATTCTCAAGGACTCGCGGATTGTCCGTTCTCGACGAAGCGACGAAGAAGCGATTCGACGACGGAACAGCAGCTGCAGAATTTCTTGCTAACGCCCGGAACAAGCTGTACCGTTATGAATAAAGGAGGTTGAGAGAGTCAGACGATCGAATACCGTGTGTCGACGTTCACGGTTCATGTTTTCTCATTCGCCACCTTTGGTAATTATTGCAATCGTCAAGGAATTTAATAGCTCATTTACTCACAGAAATGAGGAATCGTTCGATTTCCAAAACCGAACCTAGAAATTTGGAAAATTTCTTTCAGAGAGTTCTCGCATCTCTAATCTCGAAAATTAGATATACACGATCTAGAAAGTTCCCAGACTCGATTCTTTCCTAAACATACAAATAATATTTTTCCAACAACTATGGCACTTTTTAGTACCAACACTCAACTACTTGTGTGATTTTTTTATGACGTTGCAAGTAGTATGTTTCAAGAATTGTCTGGGTTTCGTTAGATTTTTTTCCCTTGTAAAAATTTTCTTAATGGAACAAAGGCTGTTGTTAAATTTTTATTTCAAAATTCAAATCTAGGGTTGATCTCGGGGGAAACAAAATCGATCAAAGTAAAGGCGACAAAATCCAAAATCAAGACGACATTGACCACTTTTTTGACGCAGATGGTATAATTTTTGAAATTTAAAATGCAAATGAAGGAAACGCGTTTTGATAACATTTAAATATCAAGGTGAATTGTCTTCGAAATTTGCCTTCAATGTGACGAAAGATGACTACTAAAAACTTTTTAAAAGAATATCCTGAGCATCGAGATCGAAGGGGAAGCACATTGAAATTTTGAGTTTTCATTAATAAAATTTATATCTCTATTTCTCGATTTTTCTTTAATTCATTTCGTTTCGAAACTTTTTAGACAGATCATGTATAAAATTGCAGATATTAATTTCAATATTTACCTAATTAATATCTATGTTGCTGTTTCCAATTTCGATGTCATCGTAATTTAGGATCTAATTACCAAAATATTTAACATTAAAATTTTTTAATTGCGACAGGTTGATGTATACGATTATTTCTGAACTTTTTAATAAGATGTATCGCTTCGTTTACTAAACACTACATTCCATGTACTTATAGTATATGACAATAGTGACATGATATAGATTTTTGCATTGCAATATTGTACGAGAAACCAATTAATGTAAATAGGAAAAAAGGGAAAAGAAGATGAAAATAAAGGCGACGTGATAAGTGCGATACAAGTCGTCCATTCATTTGTAGCTCTCGTTGGAAAATTGCGGGTAGCCAAAGTAGGATAAAACGATCATGGAATTTCCGTGCAACGAGCTGCAGCATTGCAACTTGAGTGCAACGAACGACTCGGTATACAAATGTCACGGATTACAAATGACCATGGCTTCACTAGCAGAAAGCGTTGACCGCGTAACCTCGATAATAACGATCTCGAATTACTTGTCGCTGCAGCCGATCGCACGAGTTTTGTAGTTATTAAATAACCGCTTTTATCGCGACGATAATTTCAAACATTGCGCATCCTATTTATGCATAACGCGTAACATCATTTAATAACGCGTGCGCATTCTCTCACTAGTTGCAATCAAGTACATACATGAGTACTAATTATACATTGGATACTCCTTGATGCGACATTTAAAATAACTATAACTAACCTGTCTTATGAATATCTCTGTGCGCGAACGATTAAAAACTCGATGAAAATTTGCGTTGTCGAACATATCATCGCTTTATCATTATTAAAGTCTATTTTATATTGTAAAAAAACTTACGTAATTACCTCTCAAGATAAAAGAAGATAATAACATTTACATCTTTTAATCAACGCACGTTTCGCACTTCTCAATTTTAATCATGCGTTACGAGGGATGGTCACGATTTTTTATCATATTTAATGGCGTAAACATCAGCAAGCAGTGACATTGCCACCTCGAAATCTAGTTTGCACATTGCGCCAGCTCTCTCGCGCCCGCCCTTCCGTAACGACCGTTCCTTTTCCACGGCCTCGACCTCGCCCTCGTGAAAGACGGCCGCGGCGCGCGGAAACACGGAGAGCGGCTAAATGGAATTAAGGCGAAATGGAGCAACGTAAAACTCGGCTCCCGTAACGCGCGAGAAAGATAAAACGGGAGAACCCGTCTCTCATCGACGGTACGTGCGATGTTAACGAGTAACAGGATAAACCGTGTAGCGTGTATTGGCCGTTTAACTTCTTCGAGACTGCATTCAATTAAACGGGTCTGTATTCGAAATTATCGATCTCTTGCTTAAAAAAAAAAAAAATCGCTTTCGAACTTATCATATGAGATAAGTTTGTATCAAAATTTTCAAAACAGCAACTTATAGCAATCCAGACATTTTGTAAAAATTTTATGAAAATATGCGTATGGCTAGTAAAACTTGTCAGAAGAATCGATGATTATCTCACATCTAATCATTCTAATTTAATGTACTATCTAAAGTTTTTAGAATGAATCTCACTCTGAAGAATAAAATCTCATTCTTGAAGATTAAAAATTAAACCACTCACCCACAGTTTTCAAAACTAACTCAATTTTCTCATTCCTTAAAATAAGATTCCACTCTAAAAGATTTAAAGAATAAAAAAATTGATCATAGTTGATTATTCTCCTCACATTCAACTACGTTAATCAGTTTTTACAGTTTAAGGATTCTACATCTATTCTAAATCAAGATTAATACAAAATAAGCGCGAGAGAAATTAAAGCAACATATTTTTTTTAAAAAAGAAAATTTTTTTAAATCTCGGACGCTCATAATTATCCCGGATGCTTTTGGAAAATCTCCCCGGATGTTCCCGGACGCTCTAAAAAAGACGACGTGAGATGCACGTGTACATATTTAAAATGTTTACCAGTAACGTTTTCAAAACATTTTGTATATATTATAGCGTGACAAGCGAGAATTTGCGGAAGAAGGCATTTAATGGGTTTACTATACAATGAAAAGCGATCAAAATGCGATGTTAGTGATGCATTAAAGCGACCAATCGATGGTATAACCATTCGAATATTCGCAGGTCAACATTCGCTGACTGCACAAACTTCGAAAAAGACCCGTTATGAAAAGAGAGAAAAAAAGGGGGGGGAGAGAGAGAGAGAGAGAGAGAATGTTCCAATATATGGAAAGCCAAGTGAATTTACGATTATTACGATCGAAACTGTGGGACAAATATTAGGTGCTCGAAAAATAATGGTTATATTTAGTAAAAGTAATGGCCATACTTGGCAATTTGCGATAACAAGAATTCAATTTATGAAACGAGTTAAAACGACGGAAAAGAAGCTTTTTAAGCACTTAAGCTACCGACAGAAAAAAAAACTATTTATTAAAAGCATTTATCATTTAATAAATTAGAATTAACAAGTAATTAATTAAATACATTAAAAACTAAACGCATTAAAATCGAGCGAAAAAATTAAAGTCGTTACGCGACTACGGTCGAATCGATACTTCGATTACCGGCTCTTGGCCATTCGAGAGTTTCACTTTGCGCTTAATAAATCCTCGGCTATAGGCTTTACGCAAGTTCAACAAGTTTAACGCGTTAATTAGTGTGAAGCAATGTATGCATCGACATGCATGGAACCCGACAGCATTTATTTTCCTCTGTAAGCTCTCTAACTAATGATACACAATTCGCTGAAGCTCGACGATATCGAATCGGTTCGCAGTTGCGACACCGTTATTGTAGACCGCGCAACGATATTTCCTCTCCGACCAGCTGACGCGGCTCGGGTGAGGAATTCGCCATCTGCTTGAAAAAGCGACGACTCGCAGAAGTCGTCGGCCGGTCGGCCGGTCGGCCGATCGGCCACGAGGCGCTCGCGCGTTTATCTAATTTCCTGCCGTATATAACTGCTGACTGTACTCCCACGCGAAGAGACGCGTGGAAACGGCGCGCAAATATCGACCGCTCGGAATAATTAGATCCCAAGGCCGCTCTCGGCCGGCACAATGCCTTTCCCACTTGACACGCCGCCACGACTTCACTTTCCGCCGTTTCGACTCCGGCCAGAGCACTCGGATTCCCACTCACCGCAGCTCATATGAATGGAAGGCGCGAGATGCACGTGCGTCCGATACGAGGCATCCCGCTTACGCGAGGCAGATCGCGAGGAAGATAAAAGGTGAGCACAGTAGAGCCGCTCTCGAGCTCCTCATTCATATAGAATACATCACGTACGATACCTTCATTCCCCGAGTTCGCTGTACATCTAACTTTACTCGATACACTTTGTACTTCATTAATAAACTGGCGTGTTTATAATAACGCGCGCAACACGATTTATTATAAATAAATATACAAAATTAAATTAGATTACGATCGATCACGCTCACAAACTTCGTACGATAAATATTTTGGATGCATTCCGTTTTGCGCTTACAGCGTTTGCAAGCGTCATTTTTTCCTTGTTATATTATTATTGTTATGATATATGATAACAACGAGGATGAATCGATGTTTGCAGCGTGTGAAAATGGAACTCTTAGATATTCTCTAAATTCTTTGGAGTAGAATCTCATTTTAAAGAGTAAAAATTCGACCGCTCTTGAAAAAATGTTCTTGACAAAATTTTCAATCTTTAAAAGATGTCACTGTTTAAAGTAAGATTTTTAGAGTAAATATTATATCTGATTGTCCTTTTTCGTTACGAATTTACGGGTTACTTAAAAAAGTATATCTTGGAGTTAATAAAATCTTGTCGCAGATCTTTTGTCTCAGATCTATTTTAATAAAGATAATATTGCAGCGTTCGCAATGCAGCGGTGCGCAAAATGGCCTTGCACAAGAATTATCCTCCTTAATGTATGAATTCATTGTAATACAACACGTTAATGCGTAGTGATGCGGATTACCAGCGTAATCGTGGATCGCTGCTGAGAGATGTGTTGGAGCACGTAATTGACTTTCACCGCGAGCGCATGTAATTGCGAACCGCAGCGTACGAAGATCCGCGCAAAGTATTACAAGATTACGGATGAAGTTACGGAGGTTGTGCATCCGCGGATGTAAATATTTGAAAGGGGATTGTTTCCAACGTAGACACGAAGATCGAGATCCTCCGTTATAAAATTTCCGGAATGCTACTTTAAACGATAGCTTCATAAATTTCTCGCGACGTCGATGGCACGCGATATCCGCACCGAGAATAAAGAGACGGAAAATACGGAGATGAACTCGAACGTTTATGGAAGCGAGAAACGATCTCACGGTTGGATGAACGGCACGACGTTGCGACGACGTTGCAAAAATCAGAATTGTTTCAAGCGCAAACGAATTTCTTATCGAGCAGCTGCCTCATCTTTACATCTCGCTAGTTTCACGGCGTTTTCTCAGATTTCTGGCTGACGTGTAAATATTTTCCCCTTCGTATGGGAAATACGGAGGATTCGCCGACAGCACGCATGATGAAGATAAGTCGGTAGAGTCGATAGCTTCTTCTCGAGTGCATTAATCACGTGGCGAGGTCGAAATGCGACCACGGAAGGAGGAAGGACGTGAGGTAATCCTCCAGCACTCGGCTATTCTAATATCCATTAGTCCTTCCGATATCCGACTAATCCATCTCCCGCGGCCGTTTTCCCGATTTGCATACCTTCCTGGCTTTCTTCCACGGCGGCGACGGCAGCGAGCTCGTTTGTCTCGCTGGGCCGCGAGAAAACCGTAGGGTTCGATCGTATATCACGACGAAGAAGGAGAGGACCCGGCAGCATTCTCTGGCATGCTCCGAGAATATGGAGATGCTACGATAACCCCGCATACCGAATTATCTGCGAGAAAGGTCTATATATTTAATGCGCACTCTGCTGAGAAGTGCGCGCTACTTCTCGAATCAACGTCGCTTCACCTCATTTCGCTTTTACAGCGGTTTATTAGCATAAAACGATTGGATAGCTTAGTACGTGATGCGAGGTTGAACAACGAGCGGTTAATTTTAGTCTCGTTATTAACTTCTGTAATCTCGATAATAGTTTCATCGCAAAATTAATGATTCCTCCGATTCCTTTTAATATACAAGATGGCAAGTATACATAGAAAGCTGTTGGAACTGATCTCTAATAAGTTTACAAGGATAAAAGAATAAAATGAGTTAAATATCACTTTGTAAAAAAAAAAACCTGTCATTTTTGTCAATACATAGTTATTTAAAAAATGCATATTTATGAATTTATAAAAATAAGTTATTAACTCTCTATGATCCAATGTTTTTTTCACTGCTTTTTTAATTCAACCAAACTTTCACTGATATTTAATTGTGCTCTTCAAAAGGTTTTCGGGCTCTACAATTATTTTAATATTGGAAAGTATATTTAGTTTTCAAAAGTGTCTAAATAATTGTAAAAATGTAAATAGTTATGATTTCGAAAATATATCACTGAGTTATGTAATCATTCAAATTGTTGACTTTTTTAAATATTTATTTTTACAAGTTTGCATAATATCGGTTATGCTATACTAATAAAAATTAGTTTGTGAACAAAATTGAGTAAAGTTTATGTATACATATTCTTTTTACACTGTGCAAAAATAAATACGGCTTTTTCTACGAATGTATAATTTATTTTATTCTGTCCATTCGCATTAATAACAACTATTTCATTTCAACAACTTTCTGATTGATATCCTGTGTGTGTGCGTATGTGTGTGTGTGTATATATAAAATCCACTTTACCATCATTATTATCATTTTGTTGTGCGCGCTAATACTTAATCGTTCATTTAAGATGTTAAGTTGTAAATCTTTTAAAACCGTTTCTGGCGTTAATCGGACGTTTTAGTACGCCCGTTTATCTATAAAATAAAATAATGAATAAAACAGCAAGCTCGCGTAGTTAATTAAGAACAAGATCGTTCATCCGAATTGCGTTACGGCGAGACGCGCACTCTCTCAATTGAATTCAAGGAAAGTCTGTGCCGAGCCGCATCCGCTTCTACTTTCGCTGCGACTTTCCGAGAAGAAATTATATGCTAGCGCTCGTAAACCGCCATCGTTGGATATGCGCCGTCGCGCGCCGCGTGGATTTAATTAAATATTTGCATTTGGTTTAATCCGCACTCGTCCTCGTTCTGTCCTCCATTTCTCTCTTTCTCGCCGTATCGCCACGCCGACGACGCGTCGTAATGAGAAAAGAGAGAAAAATAGAGAGTAATCATCGCGTTTCTGCATTCGGATAATCATCTGCAGCACGCGTATTATGGTATTATTCGCGCACTCGTCGGACTCTTTTCGAGTTGAAAGATTCACAAAACCACAGAAAAAGTTCTACAAAAGAGATGAGATAACGAAAAGAAAGATAGCCCTTTGCGAATTTTCTTCATTACGTATAATTAAACAGGTGTAAATGGAACTGTTAATATTCAAAAAACATAATACAAATAGCGTATGAAAAAATACTGCGCGCATTGCCATCATCCTTCGGGATTTAATTCTTTCGGATATGTACTCTCAAAGAATTAACTTGATACATAACAATTTTTGTGATGGGTTGTTTGTATCTTTAATTTTCATTTCATTTTTACAAGTATTGTATATAAAAATTTTTGATTCTTACATACCTTAACATTTTTAGAAAGTATTTGTAAGATTGTGTATTGAAAAAAAAGAAAAGATATCGTTATTTAGTTTAGGGCTCCTAGTATGTCAAAGAAAAAAAATGTGCAAGACATGAATGATACAATTGAGCTAAGGATTAAATCAGTAAGGCAGTATCCTTTTCTGAATTCAAAGACAATTGTAATGATTCGTTAAATATATTTTCTTAAAAATCATTTAAACGGACATCAATTAAATTGTCAATTATTAGTAATTAGTATTATTTTATAATAAACAGAATAATACAGAATCTGGTTTTACTGAATAATGATAAATTCTTTCGTAACAAAAATTCTTTCTAAACAAAAATTTTAATCGCGAGGCACGATACGTCGAACGATTTTGTGTTAACGAGGTTTCATAAGTAGGACAAAGGGTAGAGAAGCGCGCGTGTTTCAAGGCTCGCCGTATCACGTTGTAACGGTCGACGAGCACATAGTCGCAAGTTAATACAGCCGATATACTGCGGGTGTATCGTGGCCGGGATACGGACCCGTGTAAAGGAAGCCTCACCGTGTCTGCTCTTTACGACTAATAATAAACTGTACCTATAGAGTAAGTCAGAAGCCCTGCGTTACCGCGGCCATCTCATAATTTTCCGTCAAGTTACCTGAAACAGACAAGACATCCCGATCGTTAGATGCAGATCGTTGTAAAATATAATACGATAATTCGCAAGACTCACCGTCACGAAGAGCGAGACTCGCTCTCGCATGCGAGTTTATATATAATACGAAACTTACGTCCGAAATCATTATTGCAAGTGTATCGTGCAAATAAATTAGATGAGACGAGCAAACGTGAATGCCGGAGCGACCTTTCGCGAAGCGTTATCGACCTAGCGCTTCGCAGCTCGGTAATAATATACTACAAACGCCAATTTAATCGCGTTCATTTAATCGAGCCTCGAGATTTTTGCGTCACGCGAAGAACTCTCTTTCCTCGTACATCGATAGAATCAGTGGAGAAATGACGAGTTGCGCGAACCGAGTTGATTCGCTTCGCTGAGGCTGGTGAATATTGGCACACGACATTCCGTTCGCAAACGCGATTTCTCCGCAACTGACATGTATTACTCACCGTATAATCACAAAATAATACATACATACAATTCGGAGCATGTAACTTCAAAAATCAATCAGCTGTTAATTTAATTTCACCCGAATAACTCATTAAATTCGATCGAATATAATCATAAAACACGCAACGACAAATCACGCCAAGTCTCGTTTAAAAAATTTAAATACGTCAACCATTATTTTCTCTAACATGACTTTTAGTACAATTTCGTCTTAAAATTTCTTCTTCAGCTGTTAGTATTGAAATAGCAGAGAAACAATATTTATTTTATGTCTGTCGAGAAGATGCATTTTTTCACGTTAACAGCATGAGGATGTGTTCTCGGAACGCATCTTGCTGTATTCGAAGCAACTTTCGCGACAAAATTACAATTACTCTTCTCCTATTTTGCTTTCTCTCCCGAGAATGGTGGATTCAATTGCCGAAACCACCGCAAGAGTACGTTAATTGCTGGGAGGAAAATTTGCTGCTGTAGCAGATTGCTGTATATAATCCTCATAATGATCATATAAGACATACGTTGCTTCCGACGATCCTTTAATATGATACATGCATGTTTTCGAACTATAAACGTTTAAATCGTGACGAATTGCAGCAAGTTCGCGATCAACGTTAGTCTCATTCCCATCGCTAAAATATATTGAACTCGTTATTATGCATACATACGACTTTTTTTAACAGACGAACATCGTTCATATATTGAGAAGAAGATACAATCATTGCAGTGAAATACTAACGCAATCAAAACGTTGATTTATGCAATATGCGTTTGTAAATATTTAATGTATTTAATGCAGTAATACATTATTTACAAATATCTCTTTTTTTAAGTCTGAGAGATTTCATTGAAAGTCATACGAGCCGTTCAAAAATTTAATTTGAAGCTTAATTACATTGAAATGTTAAAAGCGATGATAAGCGATATGAGCCTTCATTGACCAAATCGATTAACTCCATTTTTTAAATATTTTAAAATTTTATTTTTTTCGTCAAAGCGCTCGATTAACTTTTGTACCTTCTTATATTTAAAATCAACTTCTTTATTATGTTTTGTGGAGTTAATCGATTTGGTCAATAAGCGGTTCATATCGTTTACCATCGCTTTTAACATTTCAATGTAATTAAGCTTCAAATTAAATTTTTGTCAACGTAAAATTTCGCTTATTAACATTTTCTTTTTTTTTTTACTATTTATTTTACCAACTATTTTAAATTTCCGTTAAATAATTTCATGGTTAGACATTAGCTTGCATTTTCCTATACGAAAAGATAAAGCACAGCACTTTTGAGATATTTCACGGTTGTGTGATAAACATCATGTTATATAGTTAGAGACATTCGAAAATGTCTCGTCAGGATTGATTTGAATTAACGACAACCAAATTTCTATCGTGAAAGTTTAATGGCTCCGTCTTGTTTGTCGAGTACAGTTCACTATCTCGACCGAATCGGCCACCGTCTCTCCACCAGCGAAGTTAGTTTTCAAGCTATAGCTGAGTCGGAGAACCCGTTACAAGGTGGATGACCGAATTAAAGTTCGAGCAACTCGTGCCTCTGTATATACCACTGCTGGGAAAGCTCGTCGAGAAGCCGTCGAAGGAAACGAAGAAAAAGAACAAGTCTTGCGAAATGATTTCACACGATTATAAATGAAAGATTGCGTACTATTAAATTATATCTGTGCTTCTATAAACATACAAATTATAAAAATGAAATAAACTACGTTTTACTATGCTATTTGATATCCATATATCACACACTTCAATTCATAAAGTTAAATTATACTCAACTTAATTTACTTTTAATAATTTCTATATATTTGGTCGTCATTACTCTTACTCGATATTCATTAATTTAACTCAAATAATGAAATTTTATTCAAGAAACTATATTAAATTTCATTCAAATTTAGTTCATTATTTACTAGGTGGATACGTAATATAAACAATGTTTACTCTGAAACTAACCACAGAAATGGATTAATTTCTATTTTGATACAGATGGAAGTTAAAATGTTATTTAACTCAAGAGATTGAGTTGCCATTTCTCCTTTGATATCTAACAGCGCAGATATATATATATATAGATAAGAAAGATTCACTTCAAATAAACAAATGTGAAATCAAGATAAGAAATAAAAGCTCCTTAAAAACTTTTTTATTTATAAATCCTTTCTGAAAATTGAATTAGATTCTTTCGCTTCAATATCTAGCAATCCACTCTCAAAAAAATATGTTAAAAAAGGTACATTCGATGTATCGATGTTCTTTTGAAAATCTCAAAGTTTATTGTTGGCTCTTTTCCGCAACGTTGATTTCTTTTGCTGCACTTACTTTGTGAGCAGCCTGCCATCGTATATTTTGACTGTTATACATATCAAAGGGTTAATACGTAGTGTAATAATAGTTGTATACATTTAAATAAATGTAACAAAAAATAAAAAGTTAAATAGTGAAGAGTGCGTCTGTGATGTATGATTATTTCTAAAAATAAAATACAATAATAAAATATAAAAAAGTAAAAATTTAAATCAGATTTAGATAGAAGATAGATCGCCAAGTAATTAAAAGTTTTATGTAATTATACAAGATCTCAAAATAGAACTTTAAAAATAAAAGTTCATAAACACATACAATCAACAGTTGGTAATGTTTTTATTATATTCATGAAATATAAAAACTTATACTTAATTTTGAAAATTGAATAAGACTGTTTCACTGTCATAGCTGTCTACTTGAGGCGCGATTTGTAATAATTTCTAATTCAAGTTGTGCAAATTGACGGAGAAGTAATAAAAAGATACCAGGGAGAATATAGTGATGATCGATCGAGCATAAAAATACAGCTAATCTGTGACGCATAATATTTTAATACTTATTGATAAATCCAAACACAATTTTATAAATTTGCGACGATTCATAATGCAATAAAGATAATATTTAAGATATATACAGTCAAATGGATGCTATTATTAAACAATTTACTGTTTAAAATGTGATAAAATAATTTCTTAACATTTTCAAAGAGAAATATTTTCCAAAGTTTATTCCTGATTGTCTATTTTCTTACTCAACAAACTAAATTAGACGGCCATTTTAATACATTAAAATTTATTCTTCAAAAAGAGCAGCATTTTAAGTTAAATCTCTATCACCAAAATTGGTCATTAACCGAAACAATTTATATCAGCTTTTAAAAATATCTACGTCATTCTAAAGATACCAAAAAATCAATCGACGATAGAACCTCGAAATAACCAGGCGAGTTTCTAAATTTTCAAAATTAACGCAAATCGATAACTGCAATAAAGGTAAAATTCTCGATCAATGTGAGATATTTTCCTGACGCTGAGAAAACAGACGCGAATTATCAAGTCGTTTTTGGAAGAGAAAATTCAAAGGAACGCCGATGAGAGAACTCAGCAGGTTATATGAAATGACAATGAAATTCAGAACGATCTCGAGGACGCGCCATGCCGGAAGAAGAGCTCGAAGCAGACAGATCATAAAGCAGCACGGAGCAAGTAAAAGCGAAGGAGTACGAAGGGATGGCGAAAAGCAAAGAGAAGTGGTACGAGAGACGGGAGGGTTGGAAGAAGACGCCGGAAAATTTCCTCCGACGTCTCGCAGATTTCACCCCGCAGCGTTTTCCGGTCGTGTCCCGTGAATCGTAAAGCGGGTTACTCGTTTCACGATGAGGAAAAGGAGGTGGGTGGTGGGTTTGTCGACGTTTCCTCTTCTTTATACGGTACAAGGGACTTACATCCCCGACAAGTCGACCGAAGTCGTGCTGCCCCGTATTCTTTCGTGCCTCTTTCCACCTATATAAGCGCAATCTTAAATTGTGCCATATTAAATTATAATTTGATCGAAAATAAAAAATCGATAATTTCCTTCCTTAGCTAAAAATGCTGTCAAAATTATAATTGATTTAAAAGAAGTAGTATTTTTCAATATTCATATAAATTCTCTACAGTGTTTTAAAGATGCATCACATTATAAAATTCCTTGTTAATTTGTGATATTACATCTAGCTTCAAGTTAGGATTGTATGTCAAACTCGATAAATAATCGATACGCAGTTTGCTTAAACAATAGAAATTATTATATAAAATTTAGATAAAATAGGCACCGCTTTAATCGAATATAATCTTCGCTTATTGATTTAAAATAATTGATATTTCTTATTTGTTCATCTTTTACGTTAGCTGTAAAATTAAAATTCATCGAATAGTGAGAATACTATATGATAAAATTAAAAGTGTATTTCATAAACAAGTTTCTCGCCACAAGTGCACGTGAGAAATAAGAAATAAGAAATCTAGGCAGTGGAAGGAAATGCTCGCGTGCAATCGGTACATCGCTCCTTCACATTCTGCACGGCCCTGAACGCACAGAGTCAACGATTACCTGGATTGCACCGTATGCAATTCCCGAGTGCAGTGACCGACCTTGCGATCTTCAACCTGTCTTTCCGGCTTGGACGTAAGCCGTTGTCTAGAATATTTATAATGGTCGAACTGTTGGCCCGCGCGAATTGTCAAAAATCAATCAAAGCCTAGGCGAAATTAAGATACAAAAAAATGAGTAAAAAATAAATTTTTATTTATTGATAAATGTTCTTTTTCTTTTCTATCTTCTCTATTATTTTACATCTTTTGTATTATTTCAGTAAGTACAATTATATGAAGTACAATAATATTTTTGATACAAATTTATTGTTGATATTTAAAAACTACAATTACGTAATTCTTAAACGTAAATGTTATTAAACTTATTTTAAATAATCTTTAATTCGCGATAGAATTCAATAGAAAAATCGTGATATACATATTCATATGTCAGAATGTACGGCTCATAAAATTGTAACCTAAATGCATTCTCTAAAATAAATTTTTGGTGGAACCAAGATAAAAGATTAATAAAAAATCAATATATCTGTACTTCACAAAATTGCTTTAAAAAAATATAATCTAAAAAATTGTATCTTTAAATGTATTTTTTAATCTAAAAAAAAAAAGTACTTTTTATGTAAATTTTTTAAGTACAATAACAATAAAATATTAATAATACAAAATAAAAGAAAAAGAATTGTAATATTTATATCTGATAAATCTCAAAAGACTGGAAGACTTCGGTAATCAAATGAGTTTCTCAAAATTCATCGCAAAAAAAAAACATTTAAAAAGAATCCTCAAGAAGTGATCGCCTGTATCATGTCAGGAAATATTTGCCTAGGCCACGCATCGAGCTGTGCGCACCTGCATGCACGTGCGGTTGCACGTGCATACAAACAGAGCGGTCAGGGGATGACAAACGGCCCGGAGGGGTTGGTGCATCATTTAATCCCGGCATTCCCTCGTTCGACGACGACGGTCCCGCGCGAGCTCACAAAAGCCATCGTTAGTAACTTCGACCCTCGTCCCAAAACTTACCCCTCCATGCCCGGATATCTCATGCTCTTCGCCTGTAACTCCTCCATCCCGCCATCAACTAAAACCCTTCTTCCAGTTCCCAAAAGGTAGAAGGATTGCATCCCAGCGAGGCAGGTAACGTATTGTTCCGATTAATTGTATGACGAGACGGGATTACGGCGTACGTAGAGAATTTATCGGCATCGATAATTCTGAACTTTCGCCATGTCGGACGATTAGCCGAGAATCTTTAGTCGTATCCAGACCAGATTTTCACCGAGAGGGAAAAATAATCACAACATTTTCTTAAAATCAATAACAAAATAATTACGGTAAATTTTATTTCTTTTTTAAATTGCTTCTCCAGTGACTTAAAGATATTTAATTGACATTTATGACAGATAAAATTAATTCTAATTTAATTAATCTAAAAATAAAATTACATAGTTTAAAGAAAGACCTCGCAAGGAAAAAAACCGTGCGACTAAATTGATAGTCTTCTGCGAACTTGAAGATCTTTGAATAAATGAACGAGCACCATTACACTTAGCTCGGATCGACAAGAATGTGTTACGTGCAAAAGTCGAATAGATGCGAGTAAACATGCGATTAGTTAAGATTCGATTAAGCGAGAGCAGCCACGATCGGAAAGTAATTAAGCCACGGTAGAGAATCGTGGCTCTTCCCATGATCTTTGGCAGGTCCCTAATGGTCGTTTAATGCCTTGACACGAACAGCCAGAGAGAAAGGGGAGAGCATTAATGTGTTCCTCGCACTAACGACGACTGGACCACGAGAACGAAGGCGAAAGCGATGACGACTTCATGAGGATGACTTGGCCTTGCTGTGTTCACAAAGCCAGATCGGCACTCAAGTAAAAAAACGAATGAGTTAATATTCGATTCCATCAAGGTAATTTTAATCTCAGTTTACTCTTTATCTTTGTCTAATTTTAGGATTGAGAAAAGATAAACACACACAGTAAGTTAAAATAAGATTAAAATTAATCTACTTGATGCAAAACAAGGACAAATCAAATATATTCGCAAATTTTAGTATTTCTGTAATTACAATTTCATTGGAATGATACAGCAGTTTATATTTTCGAAGTATTTAATTTAAAAAATCTGCTACAATAAGCTCAACATTTTAACTTTGCTCGTTTATTGTAAATTTAATGAAATTCAATGATATGACGAATTAGTATTTATACATACGTATACAAAATTAGACAAAGAATAAATCAATACTATAGAAATTATAAGACATAGAAATGATGACATAAAAATATGGGTTTTTACATTTTAAAGTATAATACTCGACAAACATAAAAACATATTTAAAAAATTAAACAACTAAAATATATAATTTAAAAATTACTGAGCAATCGAAGATTAAAAAATTTCTTTGATCAAATTCGAATGCTTACAAATAATAATATCTGTAAGTTTCGATGGCTACGTTTTATCCTCTGATAATAGCAATGTGCACATTCATACATATATATGTTTATTATTAAACGGCAGATTCGAAAGAATGCGATTTTGAATTGCCTCAGAAAGTACACAACTTCTCCAATTACGCTTATTATTAGAACAGTCGTTAATATTGGTTTCCACTTTCAGGGGCTTTAAATATCGCGATTGAAGACATACGACACTCTGTCGATTCAGAAATTTTAAGTGCGTTGGAAAAAAATAGTTCCAAAAATATATCTCTCGTTTGTTCGCTAAGACAAAAGTATGTGCGGCTCGGGATAAAGGTTAAGTGGCTAGTAACTATATGGCTTATCCTAGATCCGAATCGAATGGTCGACCAGCCGACCAACCGGTTGGTGCGACACAATAGAACGGGTCCGATAAACCGAGCTGGGATTTATCGGCGCCGTGCTTAGCCAGGAAATGGCGCCCCTACGGAAATATATAGGCGTGTATCCATTCGCCGTGTAAGCGAACATCCCCTTCGAGCGCCCAAGGGTGTAACGTAGAGAGGAGTTTCGACGTGTCTGTCCCAGATCGAGGATTAAACTAATATCTCTTACAGGGAAAAAATAATTTGTGTCATAAGGAAGATTAATTTCAGATAAGGTGATAAAGAAAGAGATTTTGATAATTAAAAATCATATGAGTTAAATAATACAGATACCAAGTTGACGTCATTTGTCGTCATTTTGATGTCAAAATGCCGAAATGATAACAATAACGATTGCTTGATATATGTTTAGGAAAAGCTCAAAAGGCTATGGGGTATAAACGAGTTGCAAGCGAAACGTTAACTGTAATGGAAATAATAAAGGAAACTGAGGGCATTTCAAAAGATATTAAAAGTAACACGGTTTACATAAAGTACGTTTCTTTATTTACGTTTCATCGAGATCATTCTCCATCACATTTCTGTTTTCAAGATTAAACCTCTATTTCTTCTTTCACCGTTTCTATCACTTATCACATTTTCCATCTTTGCGTATCTCATCGAAAGATCATAATCGTCTCTTTATTAAGAAACAAACGAGGTTACTGATACTCTATCACGGTATTTTTGATGAGCATTATTATCTTATTATTAATGTTACGTACACAAAAATCCAATGGTAGCAGTGTGTGACAACGTTTATCGATAATCTCATAGTCATCAGAAAACATTGTTTCCGATATCTGTATTAGTAGCAAGTTGATAATGAAACATATTTCGGCTAATTGAAAGATATCATATCGCATCAGAATGCTGTTTTATTTGCTTTATTTCAATAATTAAGACATAGATATAAATACTATTAACTCATTAAGGTACTATGACTAGATCAGCAAGATCAGCAAAAACACAATTGGAAGACACGAGCATGAAAGAACGTTTCTGACATAAAAAGCACATTACAAAAATCAATTTTACAACTAATTGCTATAAACAAATTTACACATCGAGTGTAGAAAAAAACTCATGAAGCCAATCGAAGCCTTCTAAATACTTAATAATTTCTTTTTATAGCGGAAATATTTTTCACGCTGCGATCTTATTTTCAATTGTTGTTTTTTATTGCTGGTCTCGGACACTTAATGGATTAATCATGTGGTATCACGTGGAATACTTCTATGCCGAAACCGGTATTGTCGCGATCAGTGTATCCGCGAGAGACAAAATCACAGCAATGCGAGGCGAGTAGAATGCCATTGAAAGTCACCGTGCCGTTGCGGTGGCGGCTGTAGGTCGCGATGACTGGGTAATACTAAAAATAGTCGACGGGAACGATGCCGGGGCTATTATTAAGCTGCGATCGATGCCGAGGCAGTCGTGGCGAGTTATTTCAGCGCGCGTCCCGTGGAACGCGAGAGCTTTTCGAGCGGATTTCTCGACCGAGTCCGAGATAAGGATGAGCTGGCGCGGCAAGTCCTGGCCGAGGTCGATACGTCACGAATGCCGCACGATTGTCACAGCATCGCGCTTGTCGCGGTATCGTTGAACTTAGCTATCGGAAACTCGCGAGCATTTCGAGAAGTTTATCCGTCAACTGGATAATTCGTTCACGCGAAATATCAGTGTTACAGAGCGGTTATGGAAACAAAGTAACTTCGATAGATAACATTCACATGATTCTCTGGAGAATTCATTCATATGAGCATTCATGTTTTTAATTAAATGTCATGTGAATAAGCGAGCGTGCTCTCTAAAATTTTTAGAGTGAATCTTACTCTGAAGAGTAAAATCTCTCACTTTAAAAAATTGAAAATTAAGACACTCTTTTTCAAGACTGGCTCGATCGGGCTCGATTTCACACTTTAATATGAGACTTCGCTTTAAAGAATTTAGAAAGTATATTTCATTAATTTAAAATTAAAAAATATCGTTTACTTTTATGTCGAAAATAATACAATTTTTGTAAAAATGATACGTAAATTTTCTATGAGAATTAAGTCAAAATTATAAGATATGCTAAATGTAAGATCTTGAAAATTAACATGATCAGGTATTTTAGTTTTTTTAATAAAAGAATGTATTTTAAGGATCGATATGTTAATGACTATTAATTATGAATCAGCATATAAATATATATATATATACAAAGCAGAAAATTGCTACGTCGGTTTGTGTCCAGCTGATTATTGAAACGTTAATTATCGTTAACTAAAAATGTATGAGACATCTCCCGATTTAACTAAATTCTCTATCTCACTTCTTTATCTACGTTATGACTGTAGCTGTAATCTATAGAAACAAACAATTAAATGGATTAATCGTAATTTATGTTAGGCACCAATTACGTCAAACTGTATCAACAAATCAACGTATGAAAAGCAAAGTATTTATAACGCAATAAATCGTTTTATGCAATAAGAAAATCACATAACAATCGCAATTCCGATTAAATTTAGTTATAACAAAAATTATCGCGGCTCACCGGATTTTAATGAAGACGCACACCGTCGATATGCACTGGTAACAAAATTACGTGCGAGTCTTCTATTAAAACACGGTATACGCGCAATCGGGCATAACGAGCGAGTTTACTTTTTGCAGACTTTCCGCGATCGCTCTTTGCCAGCGGGGCTTTATCGACACTTTTAATTCGCGCGAAATAAAGCCCCGGTGATTTATTGACGACTCCTTTTCCGCGGATGGATCGAAGATCCATCGACACGGTATTTATATACATATATGCGGCTATCTTTCGATTTAACGCCTCGAAGCGACACACACCTTTCCTGCTTGCACTTCACAGAATTACATTAAGAGCCAGCGCCCATGATCATTCATCATATTAACCCCGTAGACTTTTCTTTTTTTCCGCCGAACCGGAATTATTACGGGACGAAGGGATCCACTTTGAATTGCGGTCTCATTCTTTTTTCTTGCTTTTTCTCCGTTTATTCTCTTCTTGAGAATTCCTCTTCTAATGAGAAAATAAACGTCACAATCTCGAAGACTGAATCATCTTACTATTGCGATCTCTGCGATGTTTTCATTACCTTTTGCGATCTCGAACAAACATTTCATTGCATTTATACATTCCACAACATTTACGTCGATATAGATCTATAATACATGAGACAACGTAATGACATGGTTCATTTTTGCTTTGCTTTTTTGCCTTTATATTTATCGATTCAACGATAGATAAACTCTTACGGGCGCATTCCCATAAAAGATTAACACATTGCAAAAAAAAAAAGGTAATTTTGTTCTCTTCATACATTGCTTCTTCTGATTCATAATTTCTCTGATTATTCTGACGGTTCGCCTCGGGTTAATGATAAATTGATCATTCGCTCTCTTCTTTTATGATATATAACGACCGTTCTCTCTCACTATCGGCGGGCGTTCAAACGAGTTTCTCAACGCTCCGCGTTACGAGAACTCGGCAACGGAGGTTCGTGACTCGCTACAAATTAGCCACGGTGGCGTAGATCGAGAAGAACCGCCGGTATTTCCGGAGACGGATACCCGGTCGGCGGTTAACCGCCGCGCGTTTCAGAATAGTTACATCGTTGCAGCCGACTCACTCGGCCCTTCCGAGAAAACTGCCCGGCGCGAGGAGACGTTTAATTTTTAGCCCCCACCAATTTCAGGTCCTCCGATCGGCAGCCATGAATCTCTTTCTCTCTCGGCACCCCTGCTGGGCCGATCATGCTATCCCTTGAATTCCCCTTCGCTGATCCCGACGCGTATATCATCCCTTCTCGCCCTTCGTATCTCTTGGAACCTCCGTCATCGAGATATGTGAATGGCCTCCGTTGTATTTCATTGTACAGATTCACTTGATTCGATTAGTACGCTTGTTCAAGTTTTCACGAGATGGATAGTTAAATTATTGTATGATTGTTGTTGTGCATGCAATATATATATATATATTATAAATGAAATATAGTTATTTTTTGGTTATAATACATTAAATATTAAATATTGTATTGTAAATATTATATGTTATATTGTAAATGTTGAAGCATATGAAAAAAGGAGCAACAGAAATGTTATTTTCCTTGTATAATACATCTATTTTCGTAAAAATCATTCATATATATGTATTATTAAAACGTAAAGCTGTAAATGTATTGCAAATCAATCATGGTATAATTTTTCGTTTTATATATATATATATATATATAAAAGTTAATGAGCATTACATTAGGAGTTATACATCTTTCATAGTTTCATATCTTTCATTCTGGTAAACGAATTTGACAAGGTCAAAATCAATTTTCTAAAATTCTTGGAAAGATTCAGATCATAGTTATGTAGCAAGATAATCCTCAATTTTACGTTCTAACCGATACGCAGGTTTTCCGACTTGAAAAACTCTTAAGAAACGTTCACCCCCGACTTTTGCCAACATCTAGTTGACCTTGAAATCAACAGTAAAGATCTCGCCCATACTCAGCGCAACAATGGCCAAGGAGCCCCTCCTCTTTCTAAAAACACTTTCTAAAAATAGTCGATTACAAATGCAAAAAAGAGAGAGAGAGAGAGAGCGAAACAGAGAAAGTATAAATCTGAATGAAAATGATATGCAATAAGAATCTATTTCTAGCAAATAAGGACAATAATTGAAAAAGATAATGGAAAATAGAAATTGTTCTGTAATCCTAAATTTGTTACAATGAATCGCTGCTAACAATCGATGCTAACCGATTATATCAGAACTATCAGTTTCACTGAATTGTGAATATTTGATTTCCTTCAAACGAAGGCCGTGCATCTTTCATATCGTCGAAGGAATAACAGAGAGAGAAAGAAACGCGAAATAAAAAAAACTATTAGAATTTTAAAGACGCAGCACAACGCGAAGTGCAACGCGCGCAACTCTATTCGAATGCACCGTCGTGCGGTGCGCGCACACGCCACGGGTGCATTGACCGCAATTCCCGACATACCACCGGAGCACGTTTAGCCACCGCCGCTTGCCGACGATTCGACAATGTTGCAGTGTGTTGTATTGTGCTACGTGCGCATAAACGATACCATATCCGGAATCGTAATGCACCACCCAGAGAGGAGGCTAGTGCGCTTCGCGCGGCGACGCGTCAATAAAAATTCATCGAGTATAGATTCACTTATCCTGCATTTTGTCACGTACATATGTATGTATATATATAATTTTTTGAAAAATATTCATTTTTTTTAATTATATGTATGTACAAATTATGTATGCCAACTAATTATTATTATATAAATAAAATCATGTTTCTACTCTTACCTCTGTCTTACTAAATTTCTTTAAACTTAAAGATATCGCATTCCTCTACATTAAAATAAGTACATTATGTAGAAATGTTTGTGCTTGAAATGCACCCTCAAATATTAACTACTTTAATGCCGCTCAACTATACTATCGAAACCGTAAATGAAATACCATAACTGTTTTTATTTCACGATCGGTTTATCGAGCGGCACTTCGCGAAGGACGAGGAGAAAAAGGGATCCCTGGTGTAAACTGCGTTTCGCTGAATATCGGAAGCATGGTAACTGCACTTCCGCACAACCTCGTTATCCATAGGAGTGCACGCACTCCATGAGTGAGAGAGAGAGAGAGAGAGAGAGAGAGAGAAGTGAATAAAGTGCGAGGAAATTTATTTCGCTTATTTTACCCCTCGAGACCAGATAATCATCACATCTACAATGTACTCTATATACATATAATGAAAAACGTACAATAACGTCTATCTGCGAGCTTTGTTCAGATGAAAATTAAGCTTTTTACGTCGGCTATATATTTTTTCACTTCAAATATAGATAATTCAATATGATAAATGAATGATAAACAGCGGTCATTTCAATGAATATTCCGCAGTTCTGAGAAATTGTTTCTGATCAGTTAATATAACAATAATTTATTATTCTTCAATATGGATAGACCTCTTTTTTAGGACACATTTCTTACACTGGAAAAAGAATCTGATTGCATTAATTGGAATTCTGGTTAAAAAAAATGGACAAATCATAATTTTCTGGTTGAATTTATTACAATTCATTACAGTTAAGATAACCAGAATTCTGATTAACATGATCAAACTCTTCCGTGATGCATTTTTAACCCAATTTTTTTTCTCAGTATATTCATTCACTTCCTATTTTCTTCAATTCGCTTATTATTGTATAAACATTTTTGTACAGCGACTTGATTACAAACTCGTTTGAACATTGATTACATCGGAGATTCATTCAAGTTTTATCGCATGTTACATATCCACAGAGATACGTTATATCTCCGCAGAGATCTCTCTTTGAGAAAATTAATAAATTATTAGTTCAGATACTCGCGTTTCCTCTCTCGTCAATTCCCGGGATATACAGGGTTGGCCATATTCGACGGAAAGATGTTTTTTTTTTCAATCATGGGAAACGTCGTTACTCGATCTAACATCTCTGTCAAAAGTTACAGTGTTTGCCAGATCTTTCCGTCGAATATGGCCAACCCTGTATTTCCCAATCTCGCAGAAGCCGGTAATTAATCGAAATTCTCAAACTACTCGTGTGACTTTTGTACGCACCGCTACCCATCTACCATCCCTGCCCCTTTTTTTCGGACCCGACTGCCGCGCCGCGGAACGAATTGACCGTAGAAAAGGCAGGCGCGCCTTCGACACGCTGACTGTGACCTTGTCCCAATTGTTCCCCGCTCATGCCTTCGCGGCTCTACCTCCTAGTCTAGCTGCCTAGCGTTAAAAGCCGCCGCCTGCCTCGCCTGCCTCCTTGCCCGGAGTGCATAATGGTGCATGTGCAATCGACAAACGGCGCTCACGCTCGTTCATTCGACCGCGACACGTGTCGTAAGACTCGTAAGACTCGTAAGATCGAGATAAATAGCCATTACCGGCAAATACGAATCATGACGATCGAGTTGCTTCGATTATCGGAAAAACACAGTAAACGTGTTTGCAGACGAAGAGAAATCTATTTTCTCTCGAATGTACTCTCCGACTCTCTCAAATGATTTATTGCTGTGTAATGTAAGATACTTGAGAAATTATTTAAAGTAAAAGGAAAAGCTTCCGCGCGTAAAAACCGATCGAGATCGGTTTGCTGAAGTATCCAAAAATTATTTAGCTAGATGCAGATATTTGAAAATAATTTGGACATCCAAATAATTATGTAGAACACTCAAAGTGATTGCTAGAATGTCCAAATTTTTTGCAGTGCTGCTCATCGTGCTTGATATTTCTACGTAATTGTTTTGATGGTTTAATATAATTATTTTCACACAGATCTCTGTATCTAGCTAAATTTTTAGATACTTTAGCAAAATTCATTCTTTCCATATATGAGAGAAAATGATCTTTAAAGCAGATAGTAAGAATAATTGCACGTTGAATGAATATTAGATAATTGATTAGAACAAAGATAAGTAGGAAAAAAGGTTTGTGGAAAATTTACAGTTATGTGTAATTCAAAAAAACGATAACAGTAAATCCAACACAGTTTAACATTATATTACGTCTATAGTAATGAATAGATATATAATAAAAGACTTAGACTGCGCATTTCCTATGAAATTGTCACTTTCGGTTTTTAGAAAAAGTGAGATAACTTGAAGTATATACATCTCTCTCTTCCTTTCTCTCTTTCTCTGAAATATCAAATCGAAGGAGATGCTAATATATTCAAGTTAAAATCAGGAAATGCAATTTATACCTATTACCATGGTTACGTCTACAGAAACACGTATATTAATTCTAAGCTCGCTTAATGCTGAATTCGACATAGCGACATCAAAAGTCAAAATTAATAATTAATAAAGGACTGTCAAAATCAATATCTAATTAGTGACATTCGTATTCCTACACCGCACCTTCCTTCTATACATTGCGGACTATTTTCTATCTGAGATATCGTTTTATTTATTATTTAACACGATTCCTACACACGGGATGACGTATGAAATATCATATCATTCAATTTTCTGGCTTTGATAATTAATTCCTGTACCAGTTTTGTATCAATTTTACTAAAAATAAATGTATTACATAATAATATGACATTTCATGCACTACCCTGTATGTCGCCGATAATTTATCAAATATCATTGTCAGCATGCGGATAAAAAGCTAATGGAAAAGCACTGGGCTGCATAGCCATAGCCATTGAATGCAATATGATTCTCACCCCGACGTTCTTTCCCTTCTACATTCCATATGTATGACATGCTAATGTACCTTGTACCTAATCTAATTATACAGTTCCACGGGAGCCTTATCCCCTCTCCCCCCTCCCCCTTCCCTTCGAGTTTGCCGATCTATCGTTCCTTATACGTGCAGACGCATATAAACGCGAATCGAAACACTTTCCTTGCCTCTTCTAGAGACTCCCCTTTCAACCACCACCCTCTCTAATAACGCGTGCTGTCTGATCGACGAAGCCTACGGGTAGTCGATTATCCTGTGTGGAGGTCCTTGACCTATCTCGAGGGACATACGCTTCAAATTGCGTCGATTATCTTATTCCTTATCAAAGTGATTCTTTTTAGTCTCGGAAGTGCCGATGCCGGTAATAGTTTGCCATATTTCTGGGACAAACTTATTATAATAATTTCAATCAAAAAAGATATAGGTATGCATATTTTACTAATATAATACAATTTTGTCATTTTAAATAGACACGTAGAACAGATTTTTTTTTTCAAATCCAAAATAAGAATGAATTAACATCATAGGTATATTTCGCAAAAGCTTCTATGTTCTAAAAATAAAAAATTTTTGGTAATTAAGTAGACATAATTAATGTTGTTTTTAAATCAATACATCTGCATTTTTGCTTATAAATGAAAAGTTTTATCGATGACTCAATACTTTTAAAATGTTTCATCATAAATCTAAATAAAGAATACTTAACATTTTAGATTACTAACTAATTATCATTTTATATTAGGTGTTGGAATTAATTCGTAGCGTTTTACAAGTGATGGGAAGTACTTTCATTAATGTATTTTTTAATGCTCATGTGAAATAAATAACATTCTTTCATTAAAAACGCTACGAATTAATTCCAACACCTAATATAATCGACACAACGGTTCAAAGTTTTCAATAAAGTAATAAATAACTGACAATTTATAATAATTAATCAGAACAGAGTCTTTTTCGAATTTTTATACTTTTTTATGACAGTCTTGAAAAAAATCTTTATTATAACTCTGACAGTGATAATCAATCGAAGAAAATCGAAAAATATGTAATCTACCCATCTTTTTCAACTATTTATTTCTAATATAGCTTTTCGAATCTTCCGACATTGTAAATATATAAAGACTCTTAAAAAGGCCCATTTTAATCTTGAAAAGAACTAGTAGTGATTTATCATGCCTAGCCTTCTGTGTAAGCACGTATATTTCTGGTCATATATTGAAAGAAAAATCCTATATTTATCCAAATAAAGCAGTCAATGACTTATTATGTCTAATTAGGTACATGTTAAATAGGAGCGAAAGAAAAGGAAAGCAAAGGAAACTCAAACAATAGATAGGATACATATTTTCGGACTTTCTCGGTTAATTATCACTGTCAGAGTCACAACAAAGATTTTTATTAAGACTGCCGGGAAAAAACTATCAAAATTCAAAAAAGGCCCTACTGAATAATGATCTCCAACCTTTATAACATGCAATTTACATCACGTATCGAGCAAGATGTACAGGATCACACATTATCTTGCGAATATTATTTTAGTGTTGCTGAAAATTTTACACGAACGGTCCTCCGATGTGCAATATACGACGTAATGCCGATGGCGATATCCGGCTTCGGCTGCCGTTACCGTATTTTCGCGCGCACGGAACCGTGCGAGAGCCGTACGACGATCGTTTCCAAGAACGTATTATGGGTTTATCTTCTCCTTCTGCGCGAAGGAAAAAGCGCAGACCACGGTCGGACAGCTACGTCTTTCACGTTTACAAGCGGACGTGCGCAAGTCCTGGTATATTTCGCGCACAAAGGCGCCGATTCGCTAAGCAACAAAAATTCCTTGGTGAAATTTAAAGCTCGACCATAATGGATTAAGATTTTAAAAAATTCACTTTTGCAAAATCTAGAAAACTTTCTGTAGACATTCAACATTCATGTATTACTTATTTAATATCGACACATCGAATTTAAGGAAATGTAAATTTCTGACATGCCCAAGATGCTTACTTTTATCATTATACGTAGTCTAGATATTAATTTATAATTTTATACGCAGTATAATTTTCTTATTTAATTATACTGTATCTACTTTTACATATTATATACGTTCCTGTCACATTTACATTTCTTCAACTTAATAAAGTTATTATAAATATCAAATTTCGACAGAAAATAATGAAATATATGGCTTATTAAATTCAATGTATCCTTGCGCGAAAGTGCTAAATGTAAATGCTCCTTAAATACTTCTATAATCGAACTAGTCACATGTATGTGACTCTGAAAATGAATGATTCAATAGGCCGATCATTATCAGGATTTTCTGGTATGACTAGCTATAATGATTTTGATCTGATATTAGGTGTAGATGTTTTTACGTAATCTCGGTTAGAAACTTCAATCGTATCTCTCAACGTCGCACAAAGAATTCTATTGTTCAGCGATTGCCCAAGGTTATACATATGCTCTCTATGCTACAAAAGTTCGGCAAAACTCACGCCGAGAACTGCTGAGCTAACACGTTTTAAGATACTTCGATATTTTCACGGTGCTCTGGTGGAAAAATGGAAAAATAAAATCGTCGGAACTCGCCGAGAGGCTAACATTTATACGTTTGCATTACGTTTACTTATAAAATAAAATTTAGTTTCTAAATAAAAATTACAATAATTAACAACTTTATTGGATTATCACTCAAAATATAACTTACGCGTAATACAAAGATACTTCTTTTCTTGAAATTGATTCTTTTAACAGTTTTTTAAATCCTCTTTAATCGTAAATGTAAAAGGACTTTGAAGTTAACAAAGGAAGTTTAAGGAATTTTGAAATGGCGAAAATATCGAAGAAGTGAGATCTTTTAGACATTCTAGAATCAGAGAACACAGCATAGTAACGCATTATACGGATTATGTAATTCCGATTTACATTTGATTAGCGCACTTCCAGTACAATGGCGATGAGTGACGCCTATGGCGAACGCAGGGAGGAGCGCGCAATTCCTGCGGGACGAGGTGGACTGGTAGACGGCCATATCCCCGAAACGAGAATGGCAAGGGATCGATCTTGTCCGCCTTCTGCCTCCTCGTGCTGCTGAAACGCTCTTTGTTTCCTGGCATTGCGAAGAAGAAGGCGTTTCCATCAAGTTTCTCACCAACGTGCAACATGACGCACACCAGTAGACATGTTTAATTACAATTACATTCGTAATCTCGACGTTAAATAGTTTAACTAAAATTAATGTTAAACTGTAAGCCCTTCCTTTGTGACATCATGAGAAATTCTTGTTAACATAACATTAATGTGCTATTAATTTCATAATACGTGAAATAAATATATAAAACTTTCACATTTTCCGCTGTGTGAAACTTGTGATAAGATGAGAAATCACTTTAATTGTATAATTTCGATATATATTAAATGATTTTTCTTATACTTTATTATACTATAAAATATTTAATACTATAAAGTATACTATAAAAATACTTTACTATAAAACCTGACCGTTTCGAAAAAAGCATTTGTAATATTATTATAAAAACTTGACCTACATATACATAGACATTCTACAGCAGTCAATTAATAACGGACATTGGCGATAATGTTACAATAGTGATGAATCGAACGACCTCGCGATTGTTAGGAGAAAAATGCAGGAAGAAAAATGCACACGAGAAAGCTGTGACGAATTTGATAGATACACATGTCGCAAACGGGACATTAGTGATAATGCGCCGAGTAAAAGAGATCAGTGTCGATCGCCGATCGATCTTTAGCGCTTGTCGACAATGCGGCACGAACATGTCGATCGCGTTACCGATCGATATCTGCCTAACCGCACGCGTACCCTTCCAGCTACTGATAATCGCCTGTCGGCTAATTAATTCGCCGAGTAACGTAATTACTCGAGGTTCGAACGCGCACATACACAGTCAGTAGCACCAAGATATAATATACAGGTTGTCCCAGGACACCATCGTTCCCGTATCTTTTCTTCACGGATTCAACGACTGATGTCGAGTCAATCTAATATTTCAAAGAATTCATAAGTACTTCTTCGAACATGGCATTTCTTCCCTTCGCGTATGTATCAAATTTATCATAGCTTCGAAACACTAAGGTCTGTATTCAGAATGCGCTTTGATGATGTTAGCACGTATTTAGCATATATATATTTGTGTACTACACTGTTAGATATCAAAGGAGCAATAGTAACCCAATCCCTTTAGTCTAACGTTTCGTTATTTTTAACTTTTACATACATCAAAATGTAAATCAATCCATTTCTATAATTAATTGCAAGGTAAACAACGTTCATATTTAATAAAAGACGTATACATTTAATAAATAATAATTAATAATTAATAATTAATAAACTTTGGAGTGAAATTTATTACATTTCCTTGAGTTAAATTGTTTAACTTTATTGTATTTTAATTAAATTAACGAATATATTGAATAGGAGCAGTAGCGACCTATGAAATTAATTAAAAATTAAAATAATTCTAATTGAGTATAAGTTGACGGTATGAATTTAACAATGTATAGAATTTCAGACGTAAAAGCGCGTATTTAACGACAAAACGAGTTCTGAATACGCGGGCCTAACAGTAAGATATTGCAGCTAAAAGTAATAATTAGCATTGCAATAACATTTTCTAACGTAACAGTTGTTATATTAGTGTATTCTGGAAATCAAGTCGATCTTAAACTCACCGTTCGAGCAAATCGTGGGAAGGGTTACAGTGGGTAATCTGGGACACCCAATGTGCACGGTCGCGCATATATATGGTATATATACGAGTGTGCATTATACAGTCGATACGGGGCGTCTCGTGCAACGGGTGCTCACGGATTTACGCCCGAGCGAGGATGATCTTGTTAATTCGCCGGCAGATTAATGCATTCGGCGCAGAGGGTTAAGCACTGTGGTGCGCGACACGCGACTGATTTATCGACGACCTAATTGAGGATTAATGACGCATTTTTCGCGCGTTACCGTAAACGGATGAATTATGAATCGGCGGATGGCTGTTGTACGACAAATCCCGAGCATAACGACGACGCGATCTCTTCACGTATTAATGTATATTATCAAAGTATAAAATCCAATTCTAAACGCGCTCAATATTGTACTCACAGCAAGACGGAAAATCAAAGAGTGAAATAATATAATCGTATTAAATCATCTTTTGGAATATCAATAATTGAACTCACATTGACCACGTAATCTCTCTTAAAATCTCATCTATTGTTCCGCTTAACTGTAACGGACATAATTATTAAATCGGGACAGCAATTATTCATAGTAATTCAGTATACATATGTTTCAGCAAATGTTTCGAAATATAAATTCCAGACTTAATTAATTAACTGTATATTTAAATACGTATATATGCAAGTCAAAAGTAAATCATAACAGATTTCCAAATATTCGATGTCATTAAATTTGATAGTATCCTTTAATCTACTTTAGCACCGCTATGTTTGAATTATTTATTTAAAATTTTAAAAAAAAAGAAAAATCAGTATCGCATGGAGAAAAAAAATACTAAATTTTAATAAATATTTATTTGAACAGCAACTAATCATTCAATAAAAAAATGACAGTTAAATCAAAGGTTTTTCCACAAATACGTGAATATATAAATATTTAGTAAATATTTAATTCGCACTATTCAAACTGGTAGATATTAAAATTAAAATTTTTTTTAATGCATATGTTTATAAACTCGACAATAGAAATCGCAAATAATTTTTATACACGCGCTGTGTTAATAAAAAATATACAATTGATCAACTTGTGAAGTTTCACCAAATATTTGTACAAAATCTGTTATAAATTAATTTCGATGAATATATGTGCATATACATTATGGTCCATTAATTAAGTTTGGAATTCATATTTCAAAACATATACACTCGTTGAGTTACTGTAAGGTAGAATAGGTATAAAGAGCCATGTTTTGAAAGAGCAACCTCATATTCCAACTAACTGGATGTAGCCAAAAATTTTAAAATGTTTTTATTTGATAGCAACACTGAAACTACTGAAATGTCATAGATATTTCACAGTTAATATCAAAACTACAGCGTTTCCGTAGAAAGAAGTAAAAGATTATTACAAAAGTAAATTTTTTAATTAAATTTCCATGTTTTTGCATTTATTTGTGTATAAACTTTTAGGAAAAGTAAATATTTTTTTAATCGAATATATTGTATATGCTAACTTAATTAAGAACATAGTATCTCTTTTGTTTGTTTTAGTATTTAAATATCTTTTTGTTAAATATCTTACATTTTTTACACATAAATTATATTTACACTTAAATATTTTATGAAAGAGTGGGTATTCATAGAACTATGAAATAGCCAGCTCTAAAAATACCAAATTGAAGTTTGCCTACAGTTCAAAACATAACGATAATAACTGCTATGTCTATTACAGTTATAATAATAATTACTGCTATGTCAGAAGATTATTCTGCAAGTAAATAAAGACTGATATGAGCGCAAATTGCGTATCGGTTGAACTCATAATTATGTGGCAATAAACGGAATTTATATTTTTTTTGACAGGAAGTCTTTTTCTCATTAGTCAAACATATTTCTATCTTTATATTTTTATTTTTTAGATATTTATTAGTTCTAAAAATTAGATAATTCTTGTTAAAGCATAACATATTTTGATTTAGTATTATTAGCTTAAATACTTAGCTTTTTCAAAGTTATGTTGTTAAAAAAACCGATTGCTCTATGTTTAAAAAAAAAGATAATTAAAATCTGTTAACGGCTAAATATTATTTTTTTCTTAAATGAATCTCACAAATTAATAAGTACACTTATTAGTTAAAAAGCGGTTTTTCATATTTTGAAAAATACTAGCACATTCATGCCCACTCTCATTTAAATAATTATTGTCTTTAATAGCTACGTCTATATATTGCCTCCAAGAGAGAAATAAATTAAAAGATAAATAACATTAAAGCAAACTTGTTTCAAGTTAAACATTCCTTAGCTTTCAAATTCTTCGCAACTAAGATCATCAAAATCAATTTTTTTATTTAATAAAAATATCTCCACTTGATATGATTGCACAGAGTATAAAACGGTAACGTAAAATATCCAATAAATATTCGCAATATTGAAATTAAGAGACAGAAAGGGAGAAAGAGAGAGAGAATTACTGAATAAATTTCTTCAAATATAATACTGTGTAATACACTTAATGTAAATGTAATTTTCGAATAATAAACTATATAATATAAATCAATTCTGAGTGTGTGTGTGTGTGTGTGTGTGGGCATATGTGTGATATGAAACTTTATAAATATCAAAAGATCCAATAAATATATATATATATATAAACATATTCTATATAACCGATCAAAACAAAACGCAATCGATCATGCAAATGCGCGATTGACATAAAACGAACGAATTAAGTAATGAAATCGTGTTTCGATCTTGAAATCAGCCGTGTTCGACCTTAGTAGATTATCGAAATTACGTGGCCGTGAGGCTCGTCGTGGTAACACGATCGATATACGCCAACGCCGAGCACAAGTCGAGTCGACGTCGTTGTCCGGGTCATCATCGCCAACGCGCGTATATCGAGTTTATCAGCAAGGGACCTAGATCTCTGATAAACCCGTCCGCGGGAGAATCGAGGTTGACCGAGAATCGACGTTGTCAGCCGAGAGGTAAAATCCAGCAGCGGCAGAAAAAAAATTTGACAATTCGTCAATTTACAATTAGAATTGCCGATCGATCTATATCGGACGTATATATGGAATAAGAAGTTAAAATAAAATCTATGAAATAAATTATCATTTATTATTCGTTAACACTATAGTTATTTAAATTACCGACGTATATTATTTAAACAATTAAATATTATATTACTTAAAATATTTGTTCAAATTGTGTGATAAAAAATGGATTTCTTGTAATAAAAAAATGAATTCAGTGAATACTGACCTTTACGTTTTTTGATTTAACCATTGTCTTTTGAAGGACGGCAATCGTGTAAAATTACATTTCCAGATGACATTTCCAGATTTTATAACTCCAAGCGCCCTTTCACAAATGTACATCTCCATTTTTATTCATTTCCATTTTTATCTGCATTTTTATTGTATCGCACCACTGCGTTACACTGATATAAATTTCACTCAATACGACACACTGTAATATTTACGAAAGGACAAATATTCGCAATATGTGTCCACTACGTATTTGAATACATATACAAACAAATTGTCCAGAGCATTGCGGCGCTTTCTAGATGAATGACGTTTGTTTATGCGAGTATTATCAGGCGTAGAATATAATAGCAAAGGAGAACGGGGAGAGAAAATCAGAGAGAGATGAAAGGAGGGACAAAGAGGAGAGGGAGGGATAGAAAGGGAGAGAGAAAGAAGGGAAGGGGAGAGGGAGAGAGAGAGCAGGAAGGAGGGATGGATGAGAAGGAAGAAGGGGGAGAAGAAGAGAGGGAGAGAGACAGACAGACAGACAGACAGACAGACAGACAGAGAGAGAGAGAGAGAGAGAGATTCCAAATTCCTCCGGCAGAAATTTGGAATATCATTGTCGAACAACGTAATCGCTTCTAATCACATGTACACATCGTCGCATGTATCTCTCTCCATGGCACGCGGATTATCCGAAATTCCTATTACTCGATTAAATTATAATGAGCTAAAACAGTCACACACGTATGTATCAAATCGTACATCAGGTTTGACGAGTTTGCTGTATTGTCTCCATTACATAAGGGTATAGATAAACATTAAAGCCTTTCAAACAATTGTTATCAGCATATATAATGACACTGTTATGATAGTAACATAAAACTGACAGACTTTCAGATATTATCACAAAAGAATACCCTATCTTTTATAATTTCAACGTTTGAGTCGTTTAACTATACTGTTAGATCTATAGTGTCAAATTTAACATAATTTAAATCATCACTGCTCCTATTCAATATATCGTTATTTAATACTGAAACAATGATTAAATTTGATACTATATAATTTCAAATTTAATCATTGTTTTAGTATAAAATAACGATATATCTAGTATAGGAACAGTGGCAACTTAAATTAAGTTAAATTTGATACTATAGATTTAACAGTGCAGTTTATATAAAATATTACTTTTCTATTTAATATTTTTCATGATTATCAATTTCCAATCATATCAGTTCAACAACAACGCTCCGTATTATTAGCAACATATGACTATATATAACAAAAGTAGGTTAATTAATTAAAATTACATAAAAAATTTACAATAAATTTTTATCATTTATTTATCGTTTGCATGATCTTATTGCCATTATTCATTTTTTAAAATAATTTATATGTGAAAAATAAAAATTAACGTGCACGAATTATTTAAGTATGATACAGACAAACGTTAAATAAACGTACGTAGAGATACAAAATAAAAAGAAATAATATCTTTAAAAGATTTAACATTGTACTAAAAACTAGTGTATGTGCAAAAATTTTACGTACTATAACATCCTACGGTGAAGTAGTTAAACCGCCATACGAAGTGATACTCTGATTTTACATAATGTCCTATGCTAGTTTCATTATGCGCTTTTACGTAATCTAGCATAGCCTGTAAGCGTATGTAATGTCCCCATTGTCGCGAGAATGTTACGGGACAGGGTAGTAACACGTCAGCGAATTAACTAGCGCATGAATATTAAAAACAATGGCGACAGGACGCTACGTATTACTCGTAATCGCGGGAACGAGAATTCCCGAGGGAACAATGCCAGGGACTGGATTAGACCACCGGTTGTTCGGACATAATGTAATCGCTCCTAATCTAAGGTGAGGCACAAAGTTTTAAGGAACGATAAGGGACTATTGCGTTTCTCGCGAGGAAGACTGTCTTATTCAGATTACCTGTTGGCCGTTTGATGTTCTCAGCTGTATCCATAAAGTTACAATTTTCTAGCCCTTTAACCTGCGGATCGTTCCAAGCCGATTAACTAAGAAAGCGTGTCGGCCACGGTTCGTGAAAGCTGTAAAATTAACATGAATACGTCGATAATCACGATCGCTCGGATGACGATCATGAACCTGCACGCGGTCACGATCGTTAACTTGCACGCGATCACCGCAATTCGCGTTATTAACACGCTTGCAAAATAAGAAGCAATTTCCCCACGCGCATTGATTAAGACATGCGAAGAGGAAGTAGAAAGGATGAGGCGCGGAACGTATGAGGGGAATTAATTGCGCAGAACTTGGGCGGGATAGTGTTGCTCGGTGCAAGTCACCGCGTATAGAGTCGGGTAGCATTAATCAACGTATTAGCAGTAACAAAAGCACCACACGATCACGAGAAAAGCATAAAAATATGTGGATAATCATCGCGATTAATGGACCAATCGTCGACAGCAGCGATAAATTAGCGACTACGTAAATGTAGTTTAATCTGAGTTAATGTAGTCGTATATAATAGCAGTATGGAAAAAAATGATAAATGGAAATAATTTTATAAGTGAGCCAGTTAAGCTTTCATCGAGAAGGCAAAGACATATCGACAAGTCGCGAAATCTTTTACGTTGCGCATCGATTCCTTCTACGAGTTATTTCGCACAAAATATCTGTTACTCGAACTATTTTTTATATAATAAATTCGGGATTTTTGCTTCAATCAAACCTGGAAATAATATTTTTGAATTAAAAAAATGTTTTTTTAAACTTTCATCGTTCCATGTATTATATTTCCGCAAATTTTCTATCCCACTTTATCCAATACAAGAAACTAAATTCGCCAGGGCAGAAATAGAAGAAATCGAGACTATCATGTAAAATCCAGATTATTTTGGGTGTTAAAAGAAAGATATGGAATAACGAAAGCGTAAGACGCTTTATCCGAACAAAAAGTCGAAGAAAAGAAGAACATCCTTGAGAATTGCGGAAATAAACATGAAAAACTCAGCAGGATGAGATAGAGAGAAAGTAGCTGAAGCAACGATGGAAGAGAAGAGAGGTGATTTCAAGCTGACAATTTTGTTACCAACCCACAAACCATAGGAAACACGAGGGTAAGGGTGCGGGTGCAGAATAAGGGCTAGCGATATAAATATTTAGGAGCGATGTCGCGCGTAATGTTTAAATATTAAACACCCGCTTGTCCCATGTTGGCCGTTGTGGGTAGCCGTTTCTTCTCTCTTTGACTATCATTTCCCGACGAAAGAAAGCCGCCACTGTAGAGCATTATAGATCTACTTTGGGAGGTAGTGTTAACTCTGAAAACGCGCATCCTGGGTTCCAATGTATATCTCGACAATTTCTCATCTCGCTGAGACTATTGTAATAGTAGAGCGATAATATAATAATATATCTAATATGGGATTTGGCGATTTAGATGTAACTTTCCCAACATCCACACGTTCGTACATTTTCTGAAAATTAAGCTTTCAAAAAATGATTTTATCAATAACGACAATAACGACAATCTTAATGAACTGATGAATATTCTATAATATATATCAGTGTTAAAAGTCTGCGGATTTTAATTAGCAAAAGCTACTAAGAAACCATGAATGTTTATTCAATTCTAAACATGTCCTAGTTACGTAGTAAAGAGCGAGTGGTAAATCAAGATTAGCGGGATTAAAGTCGTCATCAAATAGCGAATGAACGAGAGCGAGAGAGGAGAAAAAGAGAGATGAGGAGAGAAGGATTAAATCAGAACTATGTAAAGTGTAAAGCCTTAAACCAGGCTGCGACAGAATCCTGCGACTATTCCAGTCTTCGTGCTTCAGAACTTCGACGAAAGCTTGTAAACATCGTTACCCGAAGATCGCCTCACCTGTGCTTGTGTATAATTAGATCTTGCGGAAACTCTGCTGGGAATCACCTCGCGGCCGTAACCAATAAGGAATTGCAAGACTTCAGGCGGTGCCTTTAATTGCGGTCATTTCTAACTTCGTCTCTAATTACGGCGAAACATATCGACTTCACTTACCCATAGTTAATGGCTTAAAAAAGATCGTAAAGTGTAGTCATATATAATCTCTCTTAAGAATCATTCGGAAGAATTTTAATTATATTAAACAATACTCTTTTTTAAACAATAATAAAAAAACACGCTTTTTTCGATCTTTATAGATCTATTGATAAAATTTGTTGTTAGACTTGAAACACAATCAAGAACTGAAATAATAATCTTACAATTAAATTAATTGATCGACAATTTTATAATAACGCTACTAGTATCTTAAAAACCTGTAAATAACGTACTGCGAAAAATATCATTTCAGCCAAGATTCGAAACCCGGATCTCCCAAATTCCAAAACGAACGTCCTGCTAATTCAACCACCGAGGCATATCGTAAAATATTTAATCATTATTTCACAAGAAATATAGAAATATTCGATGAACCATTTCTATATATATAATTACGCCAATTAATTTTACAAGATAATTTCGCAAACGAATAGAATTACAAGTGGGACTTTAATGAAAAACGGGATAAATTACACCAGCAGTAGTTGTCCAAATAATCAGAAAGTAAATAATCTTCGACTGATCGTTGAATCAGCACAAATAAAATTATGAGTCATTAAAGAAGTAAAAAGAGCAAGAAGGATATAGGACAAAAAGTAAAAAAGAAAGAGAGGAAACGATGGAAATTCGTTATCCAAAATAATTCCGCTTACAAAGTTCGCCTAGAAAGTTCACGTTGTTCAATAATAGTACGCCGGGCAGTTTATAACTAGAAACAAAAGTTTTCGAGTAACGATGTTACAAAATACAGAGAAATTTTGCGAGATGGGAGAGAGAAGAAAATGGGAAAAAAATCACTCTGTTTTTCATTCCCATTTTATCTTCAATAATATTTTTCGATTGAATTTAAATAAATAAATCTCACTAACATTTTTCAAAAATTTTGTATCTATACAATCATTACAATCACTACATTTTATCACTATTGATTTCGAATTTAAATAAATAAATAGAGATAAATGTTGCTAATATTCTTTAAAGTATTTATATGTATGGCGTATCAAAATGCAAACTCGTAACTGTTAAAAAAACAATTCGCCATAAAAGTGATTTAAGGGAACTCTCTCATGATGTTAAGTGGAGAACAAGTTAATTTATGAAGAATAATAAAGGATAGAAAGAATTGTGTTAGCTATGAGAAAGATCTGCAGAGAGACAGAATATCGCGATTAAAACTGCCAAAGAGAGAAATTGAATTAAACTAAATTCATACTACCTTCATTTTAAACGGTGAAATAAATTAAACATGTTCGAATCTATAAAACGTTTTATCTATAAAACGTTTATATCAGATCTAAATCTGTGATCATGAAAGTCGGAAATCTACTATCGAGAAGAGGAAGAAAAAGAGCTGTTGCACTGCATGCAATCTACGTGAAGATCTTTAGGACACGCCTACAGTTTATTGCGTCTACAATGAGGTTTTAAGGTACAAACTTAAACTTTAAGCCTCAAAGTATAAGAAATTGACTAACCAGTCGACTATTATCCCCACATTCGACTGCAATTGGTCAATTTCTTACGACTAAGCTTAAGTTTTACGTCTTAAAATCTTATTATAAACGCCGCTTTAGACGAATTTGCGACACTGCGGCAAAGATTCTCAATAAATTCGCCGAGGAGCGTCGGAACAAATAAGGAGATCGTTTATATACCATGACGGGCTTGCAATTGCGATCTAATCACTTATCAGACTTCTTGTCGATCAAGATAACGATCAGAGCATGCTTTATGTTCAAGATTTTCATCGATAGCGATTGAATTGTAAGCGATTAACTCTCGTAATTGCAAGTAGTATCAGGTAGTAATCGATACCCACAATTATAAAATAATGACGTTTATTTCTACAATTGTACGTTATTTCTACTATTGTACGTAACGCTCGTTAATACTGAACAATAAGTTTCGAAATGTTCCACAGCATTAAAAATACTTGAAAACTGCAACGCTCATTTATACACTTACTTACATCGACTAAACTGTTCCAGAAATTGCAATACTAATACTTTTATCTACTTTTTCAAGAATCTAGATGTAGTTTTTTAATGCATGCTCTTCGTTTAAAATATCACTGTCCTGAGTCAGATATAAATCGCTTTCGCCGACATTTTAATTCGAGTCACAATTCGCAAGCCGAAAGAGCTATCCAACTATCTCGCGTGTGATTACGAAATTCAGATTTCCGGGTAACAGCAACAGCTCGCGAATTCAACACGTCGAGCTGTCGGTTTTCAGTAATTCGGCAGAAGTCACCGGGTTGTTCCACCGAAACATTACAGTGATCCGGCATGATTAAAACAAACAACGTCCGTCTCGTCGCCGGTCCTCGAAAACACAAAGCACCGTGCTGCTCGGAATATTTCTTTTCTGTTCACGGAGTATTCATTAAAAACGAGAACATGGAGAGTTTTGACAGGCTCGCGGAGAGTTTCAAGAGAGTTTCTCCCCCATGCGCGTACTGGCTTGCGATCCTTTTGTCTCTCGCATCGTCCCTTTCCGCGGGAGAACAGAATGTCGAAGTGTATTGCATGCCATCGGAATTTGTGCTTGGATTTCTCGATAAATCGAGCACGGCGCGCTTTGTCAACCGATCTGCGCCGTGCACTCTAAAATCAAGTCCAATAAAAATTAACGTCGTGAGAGTCGCTAATTGATTTCGATTATTGTTCGATTGGCCAAGTGTGTCGTTTAAACGAAATTCCGAGAGTTACTGCGACAAAAGAAATAAAGCCTGCGGCACACAATTCCGTGTTTTTCTGTTTGCATTTTGATAAATTACTAGAAATTCTGCGTTCTGCGTACAATTCTAAGTAATTTATTAATAATTCTAGTAATTTACTGAAACGCAAACGAGTACTTTGCGGAGTTACATGACGGAGTTTGCTGAAATGGGAGGAGAGAGAGTCTCGTAGGTTCCCATTTAACGACGATAATAATTTTAACTATCTATCAAGAATGCGAGCATAGTAAAGAGATGGGATGTGATCGCGCCGATATTTCGTTAAATCATGAATTAAACCTGCGGCAGTATTATACACGATGCGTATTTTCTTGCTGGATTGTTTGCGTTTTGATAAATTACTAGAAATTCTGCGTGGTGCAATTCTAGTAATTGCATCGGCTTAATTCACATTGACGAAATATCAGCGCGATCACATGTACCTCTTTACTGTTCCTGCATTCTTGGTAGATAGTTAAAATTATTATCGTCGCTAAATGGGAAGATACGGGACTCTCCTCCCGCGTTTCAGCAAACTCCGTCATGTCGCGTCGCAAGTGCTCGCTTTACAACGACGATAAAGTCAATTAAAATTAATAAGGTATTTCGCATAACGGGAAAGCTTCCGCGAAGTCTATCTATTTGCTCAAGTGTATTTTCAAAACTTTGAGAGTTCGATCGTTCTCGAAAAGAGAGTGATTGCGTTCGAAACATTTCCAGAGATGCGATTTCGACGTCGTTAAAAACTTTACGTTGCTTCCTCATACCACCCTTCTTCGCTTCAATTGGTTTTCCGATACGTCTGGAAAACGGTTAATAGTACACTGCCGTTGACGATATCGCATTTCTTATCAATTTTTCGTTGTTTTCGCTTTCGTAGAGTGGCGTGTCTTGATGCGCGGCGAAGTGCAACGATGTCTTCGGCATCGTTACAGTAGAGAGAAAACGGGAAAGGTCGACGGGTCGAAAACTTTTTCCAGATTGCAGAGGGACTCGACTCTCACGTCGACTCGATTTCCGAAGATTCCCGTTTCGAAATGGACGGAAGAAAAGTGTCTCGAGATTTTTAACGTGCTCCAAGAGAACCCGTTGAGAACTTTATTTACATACGTTCGCTTACAGATTCGGCCCCGAGATTCGTTTGAATTTATTGCTACGATCATTTTGCCTCGTCGTTTACTAAATCACTCTCGCGCTTCACAGATATATTTTTCTAAGTTCCACCTTCGTCGTCCAAGGAATGTGAATATTCCACAAACTCGGCACTTCTCAGAGATTTAAACGACCGTTTTACAGCGAAGCATCTTATTAGAAGTTACATTGTAACTATTTGCCGCAAGATAAAGCCTCTAACTACAACTTTTGTCCCGAAGCATTTTTCCTTTGTTTCCGCTGTAAATATATATTTTTTGCAAGTTATAATTTTCACAACGTCTGTGAACAAAATTATACGTTTTTATTAATGGTATACAATTTAGTACTGTTCATGATATTTTAATAAAAACTATCTAAACTAATTTAGAAAATAACTAATCATTATTTTCAGCATTATTAGTACTACAAAGCATAAACAGATAAGCAGGTAACATAAGAATTAAGTTTCATGAAATGATTAGAGGCAAAGCGATCGACAATTGCTGTAATATACAGTCCGTCTAAGAATCGCATATTCACCGGCCATAATCTTCTGCAAATTAATAGCAACAATGATAACAGCGTTGGCACATGTTGACTGGAAACGCGCGTGCGCGCGCTTATCGTAGATGCAAACGAGCGTTTGCGAGCGTTTGCGAGTCGGACGACGAAACCGGTTTCGCTGCGAAAACAGCAAACGGTACAAGTGCGACGATATTGTGGTCGTATTAAAGCTGATTCGCCGCACTCCGGTTTGCCTTACTCAAACCCGGCCAGAGACACTGCATGCTCGCATTAGTGCGAGACTAATGCAGTTGCATCTCCTTCTTCGAGTCGCCAAGATCTCGACGTACAGATACTCCGCTCCATTTCCGTTATATTTACTTTATCTTGCCTCGTTGCATACAAAGCGTTTTTACATCAACAATCTCCAGACAATTTTCGTGGAAGCAAAATATGCATAAATAAAAAATGTCCTAATATATTTTAAGTTTCTTAAGATCCAAGATACCCGTTTCCGATCGAGTTATTTTTACTTCAATTAAAATTTTGTAATTTACAAACGGAATTTGTAATTTACAAAGTTAAGACTGAAAAATACGCTTTGATATCTTCATATTAAATAGAGATAAATTAAAGTTTGTATATTAATAATTATTTTGTTTAATAAAATGTTTTCTAAACGTTTGTGTAAAATTAAAAATGATGTATAGTTTTAGACTTAAAAATTATAAATTATCATATATTTTCAGATTTCCTTCGTAACTAAAAGTTATAAAATATTCTTTTATAACTTTGGTATTAAGTTATAACGTCGATCATCGTTGACATTCGCAATATCAGAGATCTAGATTAGCGAAGGCGCGATTTAATCCCAAAGATCATAATGCTGAATCCTCTTAGTCGATGTGGTTTCGCAGCGCAACCACTTTTCGTCGAGGAACTATGCGAATACTGATAAATATTTATCAGTAAGGAAGTAACTCGAGAAGCGATTCGCCTCGTAATCGCCTTTTGCTTACCAATAACACGCAACTTAAGCAAACAGATGGAGAAAGAATGGCACATTCCTTTTATAATTATATACCTTCGCGAATAAATTATCGGAAGAAGCAAAAATTACAAAAAAAATGTTATAGTATTTAAAAAAAATTTGAACATTAAACAAAGTATTCACAATGCAAAACGTGTTATCGCGCAATTCGCGTATTTCGCTGATTCTAACAAAATGAGGAATTTCTGAGAAGCTCCTCTGGACTTACTGTCGAAATGTCGCGTGTAAACGAACCTTAACAGTTTCCTCTCCTTCTCTCGTGTACTCAGCACGATCGAGGACACATGTCCCGTAGGGACAAGGAGTGCAGTAATCCAGGCCCGAGTCGATGAATATTCACGTGTCGCTTTACGGTGCAACGAGTCATTTGAATTTATACATACGGCCCCCGGTTATTCTTCGCCACGGTAGCTAGCTTTAATGTCTCCGCATTGTCACTCGTATATTTTCACTCGTAACGCCGAAATTCGATTGGTCGTATAATTTTAAGCACTCGACACGTGGAGAAAGGCTGAAGGAAATGAAAATTTCAAGAATGAAAATTTGTTCGAAATTCTTGCACGAAGAAAGGACAGGAGAAAATAAATTATGACTCTTAAGCAGGTGATAAATATGAATTTTTCTGAAGGAAATGGAAAGTGAAATAAATGAAAGTTTCTAGAGGAACGTTTTATAAATATTTATAAATTATCACTACTTTAGAGAAATAAGTAAAAGTGTGTTACACATAAGAGAACTTTCATTATTTCGAAACAGGTATTTTATATATATATAGAGGACAGGCTAAAAGTCTAGATATAGTCGAATCTCATAAACAAAGCACTTTTGAGAAAAAACATTTCGTACAAAAGTTGTAAGATTTGAATAATACATTAAACGGCGAGACTTATTTGAACGTAAGTATGGTGAAGTTCTCAAGGTCAACTTTAAAATTTTAAGTAGTGAAAACCCCTACTTTTTATTCAATATTCTTGCAGCTAACATCGAGTTCTTTTCACAATGAAACTTTTTAAGTTAAGTCTTTTTCAAGTATAATACTAATTTTACAGTACTATAATACTAATACTAATTGATACAGTTTTAATAAAAGTGTCCAATCGACCAAAAATGAAAATGAAAGACTTGTTAATGGCCTTGATAAATGTTATTAAGATCATGTCTCTCAAGATCATGAACATTCAAGAGATTGAGCCATTGATTGGGCACCTTAGATCATACTGATGGTACCTGAACTTTATCAATTAGCATTAGTATTGAATTAGTACTTGTATTAGTATTATAATAGTATTTAGTGCTTAATAAGTATTACGAATCATTCTTGAAGCGTAAAATAATTGAATTTCTAGTTTTTAATAAAGGTTTTTAGATTTCTATTTTGCTTCATTTCAAAAAGTCACTTTATTCAAAGCAAAATATGATTCTCTTGGCGAGTAGAAGAAAATTGAATAAAAACTATCCCTGGAGCTATCTCTCTCTCCATTCATGAGCGGCATGTCTTTTGTCGCGACACGATCGAGCAATCGCAGCGCGAACGCATCGAGATAACGCGTCGATCATGAACGTTGTCACGACGCGACCAAATGAGAACGAGACGACGATCGATTACGACCCGGCGGCACGTCCATCGAAACGAAGCGAGTCGAGAAGAGAATAAACGAGCAGAGAATAACATGAACAAGGGTCAAGCTTGTAGTTACTACTCGTAGTGCTCATTATTACTCAGTGAATGGATTTACGGGCCATCATCGTCGGTTTCATCACAATCGACACTCGTAAATAAATGTTGCCTGTGTTCTTTTAAGACGTGAAACATACGCCGGTAAATTTTTATTATTACCTTTCAGACGCGTCAACTAATGTCCGCTTCTATCGATGTAGATTAACTTTAATCTCGGTTCAATTTACTCAACTTTTTCTAACTTTTAGAATTGGGAAAAGATAAAAAGTAAGTTTAACTTAGATTAAAGTTGATCTCTGTTGGTAAAAACGAACATAAGCGAAACAAGCAGGAGTCTTTCAGTTGTTCTCTTTGATTATCTAAGTTTATGACGTTTACGATGTGGAATAGTTAAGAATACCATCAATAGAGTTGAAATCAACTTTTATTCAAGGTTGCATTAATTCCTCTCATCCTAAAATTCTTTTTTCTAATTTTCAGACAAAATTTTATTATTTTCTCTGATGCTTTCAATATTTTGAATTTTGTTTTTATTTTTGTTTGTATTCCCTAATTTGGAAACCGTCTTATGTCTTGTTGAAAGAACAATTTAGCATAGCGATGTAAATTACTATGTTACTGACACCGTTTGTTTAATTATTAATTTGGTAGTATTTCAAATCTGCGTGTGATGTCCGCATATTAAACTTCTTTAAAGTCAAGAATTTTAATTTTCCAGAAAAGTTTTACAAAATTCCCTGCTTTTTCGCTGATTTTTCTGACCGTTTTCAATTTCCTTGACATTTCCCTAATTTTCCGGATTTCCAGTTTTGCGACAACCCTGTTATTTTTGGCTGTATATATTTAAAATAGCAAAATAACAGAAAAAAATTATCACTTCTAATATTTGATTTCGAGAAACGTGTGTGACATGTTTATTTTATAGAATATTTCCTTTAATTAAATACATACATTACGATGTATTTAGAAAACACAAAGATACCATCATTCCAACACGAGCAATAACGAATACCTACCGACTAAATCGTGCCTCTAACTGCATTTCCTGGCGGTGACTTTCGCGTATATTTCTGGCTCGTTCTCCGAATTTGCGATAAATAACAAACACGACACGGCGAGTCGACGATGTGCGCGCGTGTGTCATCTTCCGCCACGCGAATTTTCGGATGGGCGAAATAGATTTCACTGGCACGGTGAGAAAGAATTCATGACCATGCGGTGAGTTTGTCGGCGCTTTTAGTCCGGTCGTCGGCGAGTGACGGGGACGATTTACGGATTCGGTGACGCAAATAATTACGACCCGAACGACACGTATACGAACTCGATTCGTATTCGCGCAAATGCATCATCGATACAACATAGAGCCTGCGGTCACGTCTATAGCCACGATAGACCACCTGTGCTCCACCAATCGACACGAGAGTTATCGTTCACGTTCATCGATCCGTCATCGGATTATCGCCTAGCGATCAGTAATGAGCCCCCATTGTTGTCGACAGTAAAATATTCTCACGATTATACACATTCCCACAACATTCCTTCGAATAAGTAAATATTACCTAATTCTCTGTTCCAAGGCTAACCACACAAGAACATTTGTAAGTTACGTTAAGTATGATCATAATAAACCTGAAGTTTACATAATTGTGAACTTATATCAATACACAAACGATATCATAACGTAACGTTATCGGACTTTCTACAATAAAAGCCATTATCCAAGCTTTAAATCTTAAGTCGTAAGAAATTAATCAATCATACGCCGATATTCTTTTCACATTTGACTGTAATTAATCAATTTCTTACGGCTTAAAAAGCTTAGCAGTAGCTTATTATAATATAGAAAACCCATAAAGATTATGTTATGATTTCCTTTGTGCGTGACGTAAAACTTACTGTTACGCACCTACAAGCTTCACTTTATGATTCAGTACTATTCATAGCATAACGCGTTGTTTTCGTGCGGAGAATCCAACTTTTTGTATCCACATAGTAAAAAAAAAAAAAAATAAAAGCTAAACTTTACCCTACGGAAATTAGAATTTTCATAGAGAGAAAAAGAACACAACTGTCACGAAAACGCACATCTAGTTCGTCAAAGCTCAGGAAGTGGTCACGCGTGCGTTATCAAGAGGGGCGATCGGTGGGAGAGAGAGAGAGAGAGAGAGAGAGAGAGAGAAAGGAAAAAAGCTCACCTCGCTCGCTTGTCCCGCATTGTTTCATCGAAAACGCGTTTCGTTACACCGCGTCGACCATACGTCGTTTCAACGAGCGCGTTTATCGGCGCGGTTATCGCCGATTGTTGTTGCTAATATCAGCCGGCAGGCGCGAGCGCGCGTGTGGATAAATTCCTGGTCTACCTACTGTGGACGATCGACACCAGGTCCCGAATTTCCCCGTTGCACAGCCTCCGCAAGCATGCATACAAAAGCGGCGATGGCTGCTGCAGCTGACATGTCCTTCCGCTCCCGGCAATCGAGCACGATTGAGGTTCTCGGGGAATTAATCCGCCGAATTTTCGCTTTTGCGTACGTACGTTACGGGAAAACTACCTCGTGTCGAGGAGTCGCTTAATAATAATAGCAAAGCTTGATAATAATAATTCTATTGCAGACGCGCGTGTGCGAATATACAAATGGAAGTTTATGCCTTTTATTCAAAGGTAAAAACTTCTCTTAATTCTTTCTCTGACGTAAAATACAAAATTACGTTTTGACTTGATATAACTGATTTACTAAACTTTATTTTTATCATTGTCATTATTATTATTATTATTATTATGTAATAAAATAACATAATATTAATTTAATTATAATACATTAATTGCGATGTATTTGCTTTTTCTAGTCACTTTATTTCGAGAATTTACGTTGTAACGATTACCTCAAAGGTACAAAATAGATATTTCTCGTTCAAACAACGGTAAAATCGATAAAGTTTCACATTGTGGAGGTTTTGAATTCTAGCTATGCCACTGTGTGCAAGAAGTAATCGTATTACGCTAACATATGAAAAGCAGGAAAACGAATCAATACAGCATTCTATCATTACTCGATTTAGAGACGCGACATCGATCGATGTAAAGAAATGTAATGAATTTTTGAAGAATAGATATATAAAGGAAGATAGAGAAAGAAACAGTGAGACAATCGTGCGAATAATTAAACGTCCCGAAAGTGACAATTGAAATGGCAATTCGTAGTTTACCGCGATCCACTCGGTTCGTACAACTTTAAAAACTGGGTCGACGTTTCGTTAGCGAATCGATTAATCCTGCACGCGCGTAATGAGAATTTTGCCGCAACAGTAGAAAAAAAATTATCAATTTTGCATGCAAATCTAGATATAGTACATAATGAAAACAATCGAAAATTATAAACAAATCAACGAATAAATAAGCATTATCATTAAATCTGTATATATATCGATTTTCCCTTTTGAGGGAACAAGCCATCATAGGTAAGTAATAAGCCAGCGAAAAAGTTGCTTCTATCATCAATATAATGTAATACAAGAACTTCAATAATGGCAAAAAGGAAATCAAAGGTATTGATTTTTCGTATGGAATTAATGTACAACGGATGATATAAAGAAGAATAACCAATAATATTAATAAACGCAAAGTTAATAAACAAATAAATAAGCAACAGGAGAGGAGGAGGAGGAGGAATAAATATATTAGCTTTCCAAAAACGACGCGATGGAATGGCGAAAGAAAGAAATTCCTTTCACGGATGATTATCGATGACGATGTTGAGCGACGAGAAAGTTTCGATAAAGAGTAGCGGCTTGCGAAATCACAGCAGCTCTCGATATTGAATATTCATGCAAGGTGGAATCGCTCGCTCCGCCTACACAATTTACTGTCTCCTTCATTCGCTCGCCATCGGCCTCTCTCAAGCTCGAAATCGTCGGGCTTCTCTTACGCGAAATCCTAAGGTCGCCCCGATACTCGATACTGCCGTTTCACGCGCACGGTGAACGTGTTTATCGAAGATTTCTGGCGAAATGGGATACGTCCCCGATACATTCGCGCGCGATTATCGAACGCGACCGAAGTGAATACTTTTATAAAATCTGTATAGTCCATCTCTTTCGATACAACGACATTGATACAAGGAGAAGGTTCTATGTGATATTTCTCCCTATATTACTTAAAATATTAATAAATTATTGATTAATAATCTTAGGGCGATATATATATTCATAGTCTGTTCTTGTTTTAAAATCATCTTAAGTATAATAATTAATACTTTAAGATTACTAACTGTCTTCTGGTTGGCTTATGATATTTTAAGACTGTATTTAAAATAGTCTCAAATATAAGAGTCAACTATGAATACCGGTATTTAAGTATTATATTATTGTGTCAGATGGCATTGTGCAGAAGTTAATTCACTTTCATAATTTTGCAAAATATATTTTTCATGTCATCTAATTAATATTACTATTATTTTTATTATTTTAATAAAAATATCAATCCCAAGATAGTAATATATCGTGCCAAAGATATATCCCTCATTTTTATTCTAAATATGATGAAATGTATTTTCTACGTTATATTTTTTACGTTTAATTATTGATATATTAATTATTCAATTTCTATTCGCTATTAGTGACAGTATAGATATTTCGCCAAAGACGAATTTTATTCTCATTCCAAATGCGCACTGCAATTTTCTAGAAGTGATTCATCCAATATTTGGACATATGTGAGCGGGTTGGCACGTGCATTTGAGACAGGAGTGCAATAGGAAAGAATCGATTCGCAGTCCCGACTTATTGCTGAAGTTTTCCTGAACAATTTCGCGCGGTGGATCGCATCGAGAAAATGAAAAAAGACGCCATGCAAGAAAACTTGGTTGATCTTTCATCGACGACGCAATTTCGAAAGTCCTAGACGAATTCTTAGCCGACAAAGGAAGGAAGCGGATCGGCGAGTTGTTCAGCAGTGAAAATTAGTGAAAATAAACGGCAGAAATTCTAACGCATTTGTGCTAAAATTCTTTCTGCGTTTCGTTAAAAAGAAAAAAAAACGCAAATATCTCCCATTGGTAAAATTTACAAAATTCAAATTAATCTCATGAAAGGGATCCATTTAAATTTCCCCATATAAAGAACATTTCTATTAAACAGCGCATCGGCAGCATTCATCGATTGAAACGTACACAGGTCTGTGCTTTTATGTACAACAATAAACCTGTTTATTTGCCTTAAATAAAATACGTTCATTTACGTTACGTCGAGCGTCCCGCAGAAAAGATTACACTAATCGTACTATACGTATAGCCGAAATAAATTACGCCAGAATAAATTACACCGAATTACAGTGGATTTTGCGTATGGTAGTCGTAACGCACGTGGTACATTCATCGATCGAAAGCGGAAAATACCCGTCTACTGGCGGATCATAAAGCGATCAGATTTGTTTAACCACGAACATGAGCAAGCACTTGCTCGCGAACGAGCGAAATACATGAGAAATACACGAGAAAAGCGCAAAGCATTTATGGTCCTCGTGATAGCGTGCCTTGAAGCACGATGAAGGAGAAGCGACGAAACATGAATAAATGCATCTCACCCGCTGCGCTTCTCCGCGCGGTGACAAAGAAGAAAAGCGTAGATCGAGAGAAATGGCATCTCCGGACGCGTGCGAACGCAAGCACGGCGACGACGGATAAAACTTTGTTTCCCAGGGAGAATACAACGAGGAATGGGCGCGAGGAGAGATGCCTCGGTCCATTCGATGCCAGGAATTCCCAGCGCGGCGATCCGGGCTGCGGAGCTCGCCGAAAAATGCAGTTGGAAGAAACGGTTTGTTGCGCTTACACGAGAAAGCTCCGCTATCCACCGGCGGCAGCCATGAATTTTGATGGATCTCTTTTACCCCCGCGGAGCTTTCGGCCGGAACGACGCTGATTTGCATTATGCAATTTACGCGCGCATAGTTTCAAGATATATACATGGCTGCGTGCTCACAAAAGAAGACGGCGAATCCCGTTTTGCCGCGTCTTTTTTTTTTCTCTCTTTATCTCTTTCCTTATATATCTTTTATCTTCGCCTCGATTCATGATCCCTCTCGGGCAATATAGTTGTGTATAATGCGATCGTTCGTGTTCCAAACACGCGTTGGTTTAAACGAAAAAATGATAAATGTGTAGTAAACATTATGCTCTTTTAGATGCAAATACATTCGAGGCAAGAATAAATATAAAAAGTTAATATAAAAGTACTTTTCGAACTATATATATTCTTTAAAAAGAGAATAATTTTTAATACATGTTAATAAATAACTTTGCATCTGACAAATAGTGAGATAATTCAAGTTTCATAATGTTAAATACAAATATGCATTAAAAAATTTATTTTTATATAACTTTTTTTTTATCATCTTGAATAGTTTATAGTTTGTCAACTGGAAATGTTAATTTCGTTGCATGTATATATATATATATATATATAGAAAGAGACAGAGAAAAGTTTGTCGCAATTGGCACTGGTACAATCAAACTGTGAAAGCTCAAGGAAAGTGTCCTCATTGCTAACCAAACGAAATTCTAATGTAAACAAACCTATTTGTATTCTCTCCATTATCGCGCCGTGTGGCACTTTCGAAATTTCTTTCGTAATGATACAAACAATAAGTGATAATAATTATACATTTATTGCTATAGTCCATGATTTAAAAAAAAAACAATTAAGGAAAAAAAAATATATATGTATATATGTTATATTCCCACGCTTTGATAATTTTTCGCGAATAAAGTGTTCCGGATCAACGAAAAACATTTTTGAAAGTACTTTACAAATACATATACTTTTAAAATATTCAGCATCGTGTATTAGCACTCATAAGTAACGATTGAATTATGCGTACAAGATGTTATTAACGAATATAGATAATTTCAAATTCACAGACATCTGACGCAAGTCATTTTGCTTCGACGAACGATCCTTAATCTCTCTCGGGCGAAAGGATTAACGACTAATTACCGCCTCGCGTGTAAGGGCGTGCACAGCATGGGTATTTTCATGCTCGGGAGAACACGGCGGCGATCCTGATTTTGTGCAGTAAAACACGAGAAGCGGACGGCGGACTATCTGCGCAACGTGAAGTATATGTACGTGTATACACAAGGTAAACGAAAGATTCCTACCTGGTGTGGCTGCAGGGTGTCGGGGACGGGCTTCGAGGCTATTAGCCAGCTGTGCTTACAGGGCGCATAAGCGCAACCTCCACCTCCGAGCTACGCCGGCTTTGTCTCTGCATCCTGAAGAGAAAAAAATAGCAAGATGAGTTTCACGTCAAGTTGCGCGTAAACCATACGTCTTGTAACTTATTCAATTAAACTCTAAATACGATAAAATAAAATCAAAGCTGGAAGTTCAGATCAATATATTCGAATGAACCATTTAACGTTAGAAAAATAACCGGGAAGTGATTAAAGGATTAGAAGGTTTGCGGGAGAACGTAGACGCGACCAGGTAATAGCGGCCAGGTGGTACTCCGAGTTTATATCGCTCGAAAGTTTATATTGGATTTCATATTTAATGCAACGCACACCGTCGACGTTGCCGCGTTGCGTCACGCCGCGGTACCGCCTCCAAGATAAATTATTTATGTCGCGATGCTTTGTCTTCGTCTGTTTCCGAAGGGTGGCGACGAGGTACGATGTCTGTTGAGAAAAACGGATGATCGGTGTAGAAACCGTGATAAAATCCCGCTGTGAGCGAAAATCGCGTCGATCTTTACGAGCTTTCGCGAGGGAGGGACGTGGAGACGCGCAGAATATTTCTTTGTCAAAGGAGAAGATTGAACCTCGATTCACCCTTCTATCGTACCATATAAGTGATCGCTATATTACGTCGAAGAGAATCACTGTGATATTATGTCGAATTGAAATACGCTTTTAAGAGCAAGAGTCCTGATTTGACAAAACCAAAATAACATTTCACGTCTACACGATAAAAAAAACATTTCGTATTTGTGTTGGAAATGATCCACTCAAGTCCTTGTTAACATTTTCAGTTGAATTTTTTATCATATTCGAGTGTTAATTGAACATAATGTGACTCTGTTATTTAAACAGTTTGTGTTAAATTTGTTTGTGTTTATATTCAACGTTCAAAATGACACAATTTATGAGTAAGTAAATAAATAATACAAAAATAATGTATCTTAAAAAATAAATTCTAAGCTGAATGAATAATTTAAAATGTGTCAATTTAACATATCATAAATGTCAATTTTATTTAAAAAAATATACCTCCACGGTTAATTTACGAATTATATCAGTATATTACTTTTTTATGTTTATCTTCTTAAATGATACTTGTGTTACTTTTTAACGTATTCATCTAACGTTAAATTAACGCATTTGAGTGGACCGTTTGGGACACGTAAAATGTATTAAATTTAATACGAATTTTCCAACAGTAAATAAAGATCCAGAAGTAAATAAAACATTTGTAACTTAAAAACTGGAAAAATCTAATACATCAAGTACATTTGCTGCTGTCGAAACTCGGGAGAATGAACGGTAGGAATCTCGCGCGTAACGACGAGAAATATCGAGACGGTTTAATTGCTTATTCGCCGATGATGTTGCCGAAACTACGTACGACACGCGTATGAAAGAAGCATAATACACCCAACACCGTACGTGACAAGAGTTTTGCTTGCCGCTTACTTATTGACCAGAGAATGGCGCTTACGAAACCATTAATAACGCACAAGAGGGTAATTTCCCAGCCAAAGAGAGGGACGGTTGGCCCTTATATTGCCGCGCTGCTCTCGCGGCAGGACACAATGAAGAGCCATCAATTACCTCTTGGGTCCTTCGCGATCGAATGAAGCTATTAAGATGGAGCGGTACTGGTATCAAGCTCGTAATCCCCGTTACAGCTCTCCTCGCGGATGCTCCTCTTCCGCACGCCGACGCGGAACGACTTAATAACCATCCGGTGATAAGGATCGAGGATCCCACGTCGCTATTCGTCGGCTTTTTGTCACCGGTAACTTTCAAACGATAAAAATCGATCCGAGAAAGAAATCCCCGTGTATTAATTAGACGATGACTCGCGTGGTTTGTTACCTTAATTAAGCTCTCATCAATCGCCCCCGGATTTCATGTCTTTCACGCGGGAACACAAGCGAGGTACTTGCATTAGTGAATGGTCGATGAAAAAATATATACGTATGTATCATATATTCAAATTATAAACCTCTCTGTCAAATGAAAGTACACCCACGGAAAAGATTTCTGATTCTAATATTAAAATAGAATCGATATAGGGACAATTATATTTGTTGGAAGAAGAATATTTTACTCTTAAAAATGGAAAATTCTTAAATCTAAAATAAATTAATCAAACACGATCTGTTTTGTGCCAAATACTATAGTATCAGCATTTTGCGTTAGACTATCAGATAAAGATTTATTCTAAACGCAAGAATATATAAAATAAATTACTCTTGTCTCAAGACAAATAAGTCAACGTTATTTAATTTGAAGGGGAAAAATAGAAAATATCGATTTAACTTTAATATAGTTTTATTTTTATATTGCATATAAAAAAATCGCGATAAGATCAAATATGAATGTTTTTTATCTCGTTATTAGAAATTCTTTCCGAGGGAGGTATTTTTTTTATTAAATTTCATCGGATTTTATCCGATGATGAAAAGTGAAAGCGTACAGCGGGATCAGGATTTCGAAAAACATTTTGCACCCGAAAAGTCTTTCCGAAACTAAAGTTTCGGAGAAGGGGAAACGGACGATGATTAGCGAAGAGACTGGAGCGCGTGGCAGCGATGCATCGATTTATTTCCGCTTGAATGAGAAGGAGGCGGAGACGGCGGATTTATAGGATTATCGATCGCAAACTTGTCAACGTCAGTCCGTTGCCGTACCATTTGAACTCCCCAAGCCCGGCGGAACGTTCCGCGTTTACATTTTTCCAAAGCGCCCGACACACAATCGCCGACGCGGCGATCGTTCCCTCCATTGTTCGCGCGCGAGTTCGCGAGTTCGCGCGTCCGCTCGCCGGCGCTGCTCGCAATTTGTATCTGCCGCTCCATCCCGACCTGCTGTGTTATTAACCAAAAGCAGACCGCGCGAGATACATCCACGGCGCTGCCTACAGCCCGATAAATCTTATTACAAAAACGCACACGGAGATACGGCTCGAGCTGTAATGGGCGCAAATATAAGTACGTTCTTTCTGCAAACGTAGTTGCTACCCACGAGCAGTCGTTACGATACAAATAATCGATTGGATTTCATTCCACGTGATTCGTAGGTGTAAATATGTTGGTTGAATTTTATCAAATTATTCATAAATTGCGCAAATTGTGTTACCATAATGTTAATCCGTTAATAAACCGATGACGATCACAATGAAATTCAAGTAGTCTCTCGTTCTTTACTAAACAGTTATCTTTCTAGAATAATTCTTTAATAACAATACTTTCTTTTGTGCTTTGGTTTATTAAGTCTATCGAATTATTTATTTCTATCACGAATTTACAAAAAGTTTGTGCCTTTGTTAGTTCGAAAAAGAGAGAAAGAAAAGGGATATGATTATAATTATTAATTATTTAATTGTAATTATAAAATAATTCCTCTCAATTCTATTAATAATGGTAATGAATTGCGAATAAAAAACTTCTAATATGAAGAACTCTTTCGACAATTGGTCGATATTTCTGCTGTAAGTAAATACACGAAGAGAACGATTTTCCAATTATCAAGTAACCAATAATATAGAGAGAGCAAGCATCAGTTGAACGTTACTTTTTCTTCTTTCGTATCAGCGATTTTTAACGTAATAAAGAGCAAATAACTCGTAGAAACCGATATCTTCTAATCCAATCATATTACTATACGTACGTTGTACAAAATAACAAACATTAACAATAAAAAATAATTATGTACTAAAATAAATTTTGCTTATGCTCGTTTTTTATAAAGTAATTCAGAGAATATGCTGGATGAAATGTAGTCTCATATTAGAGCAATTATCAGTATCAGATAATTTATATAAACCTACTTATAATTAATACGATTAACACAAGGATATGATTATAATTATTAGAAATAATAAATATAGGAGGTTTTAACCGCTAGATGACATATACTAAACAAATTTTTAAATTCAACTTTCTCGAAAACGACGTTCCGTAAGAGAAAAGAATGTTGTCACTCTTTTCACTTACTTTAAGATCACATTATTCTCCAGTTGTAAGACGAACTGCTCATTTCTCACTCATTCTATACTAGCTGACAAGTAGAGTCTCATCGCAATTACAAGAATCGACAATTGTGACTCAGATCGCCGTTCGAAGAAAATAGATTATATTATGTCGGATGATTTATTTAATTAAATCAAGTGTGCAAACTTAAGAAGATAAACTCGACTTTGCAGTCGCGTGCTTTGTGATGAGAAATAAAAAAAAAATCATTTTCCTACTCTCTGTGACGAGAAATGAAGAAGTCGGTCTCTACCGCGCTCGATTCGTTTTTCATGTTATTTTCTGCGACCACACCGTTTGGCGACGCTATCCTCAAATAAATTTAAATGTCCTCGGAACTTGCTCCCGCTGACTCAGGCTCTCACGTATATGGCCCGCGAAAAGTGCGGAATTTTCTCCATTTCGACGATGAGAACTTTTTTAAATCTACGCATCTAAAAATCTTTCTCCGCCTGGGAAAAGCTATCGACAGAAAATAGAATGCAATTACTTTTTACGCAAACGTTTGTGTAAATACACAAAACGAATATTAAGGAGCCATTCCCTCCTGCTCGTTTTATTGCGAAAGAAATAAATTGGTATCATTTGAAAAATTAGTTATTCTTGAAACCTTTCATTGTTGTAATTAAGACTTTTTGTGTTATGTTAAATTTCTTGTTGAAGTATGTGAACGTAATTTAATATATACGAGAACCACGCACGTGGTGGATAAGCGGAAGTAAGGAAAAAGTGAGATGAAATACTGCAAGAGAAAACTCGGTGGGAAAGGGTTGGTGGAGTGAGAAATGGGTGGACGAAGAGAGTTTGTTGGAACGGTGGCGATCGCTTTTAGCCACCTACTTCTAACCCGTTCTTTCGCCGCGCTCGATTAATTACTAAAGTTCAGTGCGAAAACATCGGCCCGTTTATTCACGAACTTATTAGTAGTCTATTACTTACTTACGACTGTTCCAATATTGGAAATCAAAATCGTCTGAGTTATATAATTAAATTCAATGAAATGAAATTAAGAGCCCAAAATATATATATATATATAATAAATATTGAATAAAAAAATAAATATAAAATTTCCAAACTAATGCTATAAAGTTATAAAACATAAAAATTCATTTTTTTCCGCTGTAATAGATTTCTTCAATAAAAGAAAAAAACTTTTATAATTAAAAAACTGTTAAGAGATATCAATTCCCACCCCTCCCTCTCTCTCTCTCTCTCTCTCTCTCGTGTGCACGTCTACAATACAGAATATTCCAACAATCGCGCATTTCAGCAATTAACGATTCACAGTTACAGCATCGTCGTCATCGCCAGCAAAGGAAGGACCGGTCAAGGCCTTCCAGCTCGCTAATTGACGCAGTCTCTTTGAGGGATTTTCAAGGAAATGCATCTGTGTAAATTAACCGGCCATATTACGCTCTTTAACGAGCGACGACGAGAAACGTAGACTTTGCACGAATCTCAACTAGATAACAAACCACGTGAACGACGAGAAAAGACGGGTCTCGCTAATTGGTTCCACTAGAGGATCCACAGGTACAACTCAGCAGGATTTATGATATTGTACCGTCCGATCTATATAGCCAGGCTAAAATCGCGAACTCTCACTGACATTTCCCAACCACTCATAGATAAATTTCTCGAGAACGAAAAAGATATCGCAAATGACAGAAGACTTTACGATCTCACAGATCAACAATACAAATTATTCTTTAATAAACGCATTAAGCATCCGCATGTCGTGTGGACACTCCGAGAGCGTATCTTTTTTTTTTTTCCCTCTCATTTTATACTTCCCATATGCAAATGTAATAACTGTTGCCTATTACGCTTAACGTTAGCAGCATATCCTCGGACCATGGAAAACGCGATACTTTCGAAACGTACGTGTAACGCGCATCATTAACGCGTTACACGTACGTTAAACACGCGCGTGCTCGTTGCCCACGAACTTGGAGAACGTCGAACGCATGACATCACTCGACCTCGCATCTGCCGCTCTATTCCCGACTCTCGCACGCCCAGGCGGTTAGGTAATACTTAATGGGTTATATACGCGGGTAAATACACGCGCTGGCCTCGTTACCGTCGTCGTCGGCGCGAGGTATCACGTGAAAAAGAATCAATCCGAAGAGGGAAATAATTCAATTGTGGTATCTCATCCTCCGAATCACGACTACGTAACTTTGTGCAATAAAGTAACACGTATACCCCTTTTAATAGATAGATATCGTATCAAAAAGACGATAGATTATCTGTAATTTCTTTTTCTTGAGAGCTAGATAAAAAGTTTCTCAGAATCATTCGACTCTCTGTCCTCTACTTGCTAAGACGATGTAAGAGAAGTAAGAAAATAATAATTCTTCAAGAAAACAAAAGAGTAACTGTTGATCTGTGTGTTGGGGTCTGAAACGATGAATTTACTTACAAATTTACGCCGTATTGTCGCGCGGCTGCAAGCGAAGTGATAAAACATCATCGAATTTATCGGCGTCAAGAGAGAAACGCTGGATCCAGTGGCCGACGTTAATTACTCCGCGGCTCGAACGCAAATTAGTTGCCCGTTACAGCCGTAGCGCGCCACGGGTACATTTATTTCAGGCGTGAGATTCGTTATCGATTTGTTTCCGCTACGACTGGAGACTCTCGATTAGCGTCGACAACAATACACAATCCACACGCTACACCGGTCGTAATTCGCAAATATGCATAAACATTCAACAAATTTTCTGCGTGAGATTAAATTCGGCTCGTTTCAACAGCTTTTAATATTAGCAAAATTAAAATGAGAACTCTACAATTTATTTATATCCTCCGTTGTATTATTAGATTGCTGAAAGTTTAGCGTTTTTTTTTTTCCCGACAAACTCTTATAGTAAATAAAGTTAGAAAATCAAAGTTCTTCAAAAGGTGTTTTTTCTTTAAGTAAAAAAATAATCTACCGAAGCTTATTGCGGCAATTTAGCATTTATTCTTGCTACAGTCTTATTATCAACTTGATTTAAAAAATATAAGGTCCGTATTCAGAATATTTGAAATGCTATGATATATAATATGTAACTATATATAATACATAACATATTATAATATTTATACTAACGATACTAACGATCTATACTAACGATAAGCGCGTTTCTGAATATAGGCCTATTTTTGTGAAAGCGATATATCATTGTGATATTTGTGCGATAAGTTATACTATAATACAGCGGGCAATTTTCGTAACAAGCACATGAATTACAAATGTTTACGACGAATCACGATGCTGTTCTCTTATGCTTTTATACTTCGTAAATAAATTCACCTGTGAGAGTATTACGGTAGCTCGAATATATCTGAATATTCCCACAAACTTCTCCACTTCTCGCGAAAGATATCCCGCAGCATCCCCTAGCTGTTCTTTTAATTAAAAAGTTTCGCGCTAGAAATGGAAGTCCAGAGGTAAGATTCCTGTTGATCGTCCATTAAGCAAACTTATCGAATGAAATCGCGATGTAATCCTAGTTACAAAGAGCCGCGGCCTGTTAATCCCGTACATTGGTAACATTCGTAAGACGGATTCACATCTGTATTCATAATATCTATAGAAAAAGACTAAAAGAAATATGCGCATTTATTATCTACCTTCTGTTCCCTCTGTTTCTATTTCTCCTTTTTAAGGCAGATTAAATTTCCTTTTTTATAAAACTAAAGCTTACTTTACAGACTTGTTATTTCATAAGAGAAACTTTTAATAAAAGCAATTAGATTTAAAACAGTATATACGTGGAAAATCGTTTTACTAAAAAATGACAACTTTAATAATTTAATATAAATTTTTAAAAAACAGACAGCGTTAATATTATAGTTTAATATAAGTTTAGTAATAATTATAGACTTATATAAATTATCATCTGATACTAATTGCTCCAATACGAGATTACACGCCATCCTTTAAGTTATTTCAAATTATTTAATAAAAAAAAATAAGCAAATAAATTTACATTGGTACACAATTATCTTTTATTGTTTCTACGACAAATACAATTAATCGATTAATGTCGAAACAAATAAAAAAGGAAAAATATATATTTGCAATTTTTTTTTAGCTCTATCTATCGATCTATCAATTCAGCAAAAGATTGGCAATCAGATACGCATGAAGGAAAGAAGGGGGATGGAAATAAAGTTGAGAACACACGACAGCGGAGAGAGAAAGAAGATTGGATTGGTCCTGATCTTCCTTTAACGACGGAGGAAAGTTAAGTGAGACTACCGGCGAAAAGATGAAAGAGTGGAAAGCAGAGGAGAAGAGAGGAGGAGGTTTGCAGCAAACCCTCGGGCAAAGTCACGGGATAACGGAGAATATTTCCCTCTCGAAAATCGCGTACGGTGCTCCACAGCTCGTTATAAGTTGCTCGTCCTCCGCCTCCTCCTTATAACAGCGCCCACGTCACGCCCGCTGCCATAAGGCAATTTTTCCAGATTTTACGAACAAATCTCGCGAAAGGTCACGATAAGAGACCGTAATGCGCAATCGCGATTTATTATTATACAATACATTGTAAGAACGGGATACGTTCTTGCATCTACATTGGTATAATAAATTATCTCGATCGAGCGATTATACTTATTTCAGCGGATCTAAGCCAGCTTTTCACGTTTTCCGAGTTGACGAGCGGAACATAATTTGACACAAAGCTGCAACATTGCGCGGAGGAGTAATGTTCAAATTCCGTAATGTTTAAATATACACTCGCGGAGCGAGAACTTCATTTCGAAACTCTTGGCGTCGCTAGATCAGTGACTTGGGAATATCGAGAGAAGCAACGCCACGTTCGAGAGTCACTGGAAAGACAAAACGAATCGAACTCTGTCCCACAGTTCCATGTACCTGACCTGACGTCACCAGTTATTTATGCACCACCGAGTAACGGCTGCTCGCCGATTTCGCCGGTCGCCTAAGAATACACACGTACGCATTCTTTCTCTTTCTCTCTGCTTCTCGCCTTCTTTCTCGTACCGCCTCTCTGTTCTCCATGCGACTAGAAGCGACTACAAAGAGACAGTGCAACTGACTCAATCAACTCTCGTCGTCACGAATACTTGTGTTTGACTGTATGGAGGAAAAGCCCACGCAACTTCGGAACTCCCGTTCATAAGAATGGGAATGATACTGTATACGCAGAGCCATCGGAATATTGCGATACACAACAATTAATCGAAATCTCGTAATTACACGTAGTCAACAAAGTAGTTTCTCTTCCGCAGATGAAACAGAAATGATCCAGAACTCTTAGTCCTAATTTAGTTCGCAAGTAAGAAGACATAGAGAAGAGATTCTATCTCTGTCATCCGTTATGAAATATCATATTACATAACAGTACATTACATCAATAACACTTTTTCCTATTGATCTCACAGCCATTATCCTTTAACGTCCCACTGTATTCTCATGCTTATGTGTTCTCACGAATACACGTGTTTCCATCTCCGAGTTTCAGTTTTCCTCGAAACGTGATGAACGGATTAACGTTAAATATTGACAGTCGGAGTTTTCTGGTAGTTGAACAATTCAGAGAGACTTTGCTAGAATTTTAAATTTATTCGAAACAGTTCGAATCTAATTCAGAAAAATTAGTGAAATCAAACAGTATGTTGTAAAAAAAGAAAATTAGAACATTAAATAAACAAAAACTACAATACTTAATTTCCACTTGCGGTAAATACTGATTTCAAACAACTTCTTTCTTTAGCATTGCAAATCGATTAAACAATTAGAACGATGCCAACTATTCAGACACAGATGTTTATACAATACTTCAAAGTTCGAACTGTTCCACCCAATTCGTTCAAATCCATACTGTGAATCCGTAATCTAATTGAAATTTCCGTGTGAGGATCGCAATGTAGAGAACGCTTAATCGTTCTGTTATCATCGACTAATCAATAGTTGACCTCGATTAGATATTATCATGAAAACACTAGAAACAGTCACTTAGATATTAATTCCGTTCCTTCACTAACCGATAAACTCCATTTTCTAGCCAAAGTCAATGCCACGGTATGTTCCTGCCATACGTTGAAGAATTTTTAGTCCCTTGATTATGTACAAAAAAAATACAATTTATTCAATTATTAAATCATTTCTGCGCTGAAAGTTAATCTTCATGAATGTATTTTCTGTCGTATCGGTATTGTCCAACGTTTAATTTCCGTTTTTAAAAAAATAATAAAAGTTACCACGTAACTGCGGAAATTATATTCTGTAAAACTCCTATAAATTTATTCTATATTTCAAATATAATATAAAAATTTAAGAAAACGAAATACATTAAAAAGTTCGAAGAAAGTCTCATTTGCTTTGTAACATCCTATGTGTGTATCGTGAAACGTATAGTAAAAACAAAAAATATTCGTACAAGGAAATTTATTATTAAAAAAGGCTTATTTGTAAGAAAATAAACATTAATTAGCAATTTTATACAATGAATATATTCTATATAAATAAAAGAGTAAAAAAGCCACACGCTGGATGTCGTTAACAAAAGTCATATATTTAAAAATTCCTCAAGTTGACAAGACAACAATCGTTCTGTATTAACAAGCAAAGCGACACGAAGCGGTTGCTTATCGATTTTGTACCACCATCCCCTCTCAGACAATTCGTTTCTTACTCTCTTTTCTCCATTTTCTTCATAAGTATAAATACAACTATAACTTATGACACAGACAGATGTTAAAATTATTTCATACAAAAATGTTCTCTCTCCTCGTCATTGAATTTCACACAACTTTGCTTGATATATCATAGGTACGTATATTCGCACTATTATTCTATTTTATTTAATTTTTAATCTAATCTTATTCATCATGTTTCCTGTTAGAACTAATTTTGTGACATACGGCAATCGTAATTAAACTAAAGATACGAAGATTAGCTTGACGTAATAAAGGATCGACATTGAGCTAAAAATCTGTAATTTTACGCTTTGCGTTTAATTAAATGTAATTAACTTTGTTGTAATTAAACTTATTTTATCACGTTGAATCAAAATTGTTGTGACTTCATTATTTTCGCACATCTTTGTCTGATATCATAAGTATGTTGTACTATTATTTAATTTTATTTAATCTAATCTTATTCATGATATTTCCTATCAGAACTTGATAATTTTATGATACACGGCAATCTTAATTAGATCAAATACATGAGGATTAACTTGACGAATTGATCGACATTGGCTCAACTCTTGCCGGAAAATCGGTTATTTTACGTTCTGCATTTATTTATGTAACTAATTTTGTTGTGTGACTTCATTATTTTACTTATTTAATAATAATAATAATGTTTATGTTTATTTATGTCAACTTGAGGAATTTTTAAATATATATGATTTTCGCTAACATCCAGCGTGTAGTTTTTTTGCTCTTTTATTTATATATTGTATATTTAAGTCACGTATATTTAAGTCCAATTTAACGAACACATTCTGTTCTAATATAAACAAACAAACTTCGTATGTATTCCTGATTTTAGAAGCTAAATTTCTCGACTGTACGAATACTTTTTGAGCATCCAAACAATACATTTTTAATTTTCGCTTATTTTTCAGATGATATATTTTTCTATAATTAATACACATCTTTTTGGTATATATAATTTTAAGAAACATACAGTATATTTATTCTTTATGAATAAATTGTTAATCACCCAACAAGAAATGATCGTCAACTAAACGTCGAATCAACGTCAAATTGATGTTAAAAATCATCGAATTTATATCAATACGATGATTCATTTCTCGCTGAATAATGTTTACTTTTTAAACGTAAAGTTTTTTTCTTAAAAAAATATTTTCTCTGTACGAATACTTTTGGTATTCACTGTATTTAATCACTGAATTAAATACACATCACTATCCTAGATAAAACATCTATCATGACTATCAAGCGGTTCTAATCGAAGATGTGTGCCGCTTTTATCGCCAAACCTTGCAACGCTATAAAAATTTCCCGATGCAGATAAATCGGGGACGCCTCGTGCGTTGCTTACCAACACAAGCACAAGCACGTATAATGTCACGCGATACATCAATAACAAGAATTATTAACGCTTACGTGTGCAGGGCACGCGATGCCAGGAAATCGGCGTGTGTTAAATCAACGCGAACTAATGCTTTTAGCCAGCTTCGAACGACATCGCAGTCGCTAAAGCGTTTTCCATATATTATTATCGATATCAACGTTCATCAGAGAGAGAGAGAGAGAGAGAATTCTCATATTTCAAAATACGCCTGAACTTTACTTCCTTTTAATCTCTTTTACCATATGCACACTCTTAATTAAAAAATGTATTTAAATCACTGTGATGGATTTAAATCACTACGACTGCTTTCTCTCTCTATTTCCCAATATCCTTTTTTTCTTTGAGATATAATTCCAGCGTAACGGAATAGTATGAAGCGTAACGGAAAAGTATGGTAAAGGAAAAATAAAGTGGCTCTTGAATCGCGAGAAACTCACGATGAACGAGGAAATCCGCGTAATTTATGCACGTCGGCAGATAAAACTAAATTAATGCGCGTACGGCCACCTGCAGTCTGCAGGATAATAATCAACCATCAGCCATGTCGGAAAAGATTATCGTAAATTCCATCATTTGCCCGAATCGTCGAACGTCATTTTCGTTCTCTCTTTTTCATTCTCTTTTTCTCTTCTCCTCCCCCCCCCCCCCCCCCCCCCCCCTCTCACAACCCTGCCGACTTCGATTCGCCGCCGATATCGAGTTCCGGGATTTACTCGTGCGAGAATGGACTCCGGAATTTTCGCGTAATGTAAAACGCGTACTCAGTTCGTATGAATTCCGCCACTGTCTCCTCCTATTTCCCTTCGATCCTCCCTCTTCTCTCACTCTCTCTCCCTTTCTCCCTCTCTTTCTATCTAGTCAGTTTCCCAGAATCCCAGACCCGAGCTCGCGGCTGTAGCGCGCCGTTTCCCTTTGTTTTCCTATCCTCCTTCCGTTTTTCGTGTCTCTCCTTTTCCGTTTCGCCGCGCCGGCCGCATTCACGCGTCGCGCGGCACCGTTTTCCCGCGGATAAAAGCGCCATGGCGATTACGAGGAACGGGAATTCACGCGACCGCGATTTACGGGCCCTCTGTGACCATCGAGGATCGAATACTCACCGCGAATTTACCGTGCCTTTTAAACACGCAGTTTAGGAAAAAAAAAAAACACGCGGTGTTGATCGTTTTCCAATCGCCATAGCAAGCGTAAACTAAGAGCGTTTCTGTTCTCGAAAAAAAAAAGATGTTACGTATATAATTCGTCAAAATCAACTGTGTCGACATTCCTCACCTCTGCTCACTGTATTTTCACACAGAAAGAACGATTTTGCTGAAGTGTCTAAAAATTTAGCTAGATACAGATTTGAAAATAATTTTGTTCAATCAACAAAATAATTAGGAAACAATATAATGCAAATAATTTTAACATTCTATTAATCAGCTTGATATATATATATTTATTGAGTACATATTTATTTTGATAGTCGAATAAAATTATTTTCAAATCTGTATTTACCTCAAATTTACACTGAAAAAGTGATAGCTGCTAAATGTTGAGTGCAATAATACCAATCAAATATTTCGATTAATATAATCAAAAATAATTTTGCTTTCTTAAATATTTAGCAAGTATTACCAAACTGTTGGTTACATTATTATGTTTGATAATATTTACTAAATATTGAAAGTAAAATTATTTTTTATATTATATTAATATTTTATATTATATTTTTATATTAATCGAACATTTAATTGGCATTTCATTCAACATTTGATAGTTACCATTCAAATTCTTTTTTTCAATGTATTATAGATACTTCAGCAAAACTATTCTTTGAATGCACTAAACTAATTTAAATCTGGCTATACGAAACATTTAATGTTAACAAAAATTCATTGAGACGCATATAAGATGTTTTACGAGATCATAAAACGACATACATATACTATAGAATAACGAGTAAGGCAACTTCGTTATTCCATTGCGGTTGGTTTTGCGGTCGGTTTCGCTACTACAGTTGATAGTCGCAAACCGAGAATTCAACGCATGGCGCCCGTTACAAATCGACATTATTTCGAGAACTGAGTCGTAGCCAGCGACCCTGCATTCCCTCAGATTGGTATTTTAATAAGCCCGTCCCGCGTCCCGTAGTGCGTCCTCATCTCGCGGGACAAGGACGAGAGAACTTTCATTCTATCGCGAAGGTACTCGGGAAAAGTACTTGGAACGACGAGAAATCTCTGGCGTACGTATAATTCGATTTATCTGTGACAATATAATATATTCACCACACGTCACTCGAATTAAAGCTACTAAATTATTAATAATAAATCTGAAGCGAGAAAAAAATTTCTGAAATATATAGAATATCATTAAAAAAGTATACGGCATAATTATTGAAAACGTCTCTGAATATAACATTTTTCGTACAAAATTAAATTAAAAACTTCGAGGTACTTGTTCTTTCTAGAATATCACAGATGAAATTAAAAAAGGGAAGAATTGAACATCTCATTAACATCTCTTATTAACAATAAGATCGAGACATTTTCGTAGCTCATATATTTCCATGATCGTCATTTAGTATGTTTATTCAATTATCTCAGGACCAAGAATATTTTCAAAAATCTCACTGTAACAACATCCGTAGAATTTAATTTTGACGAAGAATATAGACGGTTCAGAGATCATTCATGAAACTCGCGCGTGAGTCACTTCCGAAAACTTCAATATATCGGGTAAGAGTTATAAAGTATCCTTCAATAACCATCTCCTCGAGATAACCGCGTGTGCTCAATTGACTCTGCCGTGCGATTCGTTCTGCATCAGGACAACGAATCTCGTTCATATTGGCCGATCGATATCTCGCTCCCTTGCGATCTCCACTCTCGAGAGTGATATTCTTTTCTGCGTCTCGAGCATCTTCCAAATCGTCATATACGCCCTTTCTGACGCTGATAGGCAGAAGGGGAAAATGCGAGAAAAAGGCTCGCCGGGGCGTGCTTTATACATTCCTCCTTCATTCTGTCGGAGATTAATATTATTCCTGCCGCGTGCGCATGGACTCATCCCATACCCGCCCAACGAACGTATCTATTCGTGTCTCGCCAGAATTTTCCCGTAGGAGTAACCTTAAGATGACAAGAAACGCAACCGGGCTCTCCAAGCTTGGCATCCTCCGGCCGATTTTCCCAGACCGAAGCACGATCTCGTACGTTCCGAAGGGAACGCTTAAAACTTGTCCGGGACTCATCTCGCGAATAGCTCGTGAATCCGCCACGTGAGCAAGAGTTCGTACATCGGTTAATGCGACGGTTGTGTTGTCGGTGTGACTCGATTTCTCGATTCAGTAAATTGAAGAAGAGACGACCCAGCTCGAGTTCCCGAATCGATCGCGAACGATAATTTTTGGACTGGGTTCGTCGACGTCTATCCGCCGTGCCGCGGTAAAAGCTTGATCAAATTCACGTGGAAAACTACGGTACTGTAATCACTGTCAGGGATAATAGTAGCCTCGAGCGTAATAGCCACGTCGAAATTTCCGCCGCTCACCGCGGCTAATAACGTATGAAATGAGCGCTCCATTACCCGGAACACACTTCTCGACGAGCGTTTATTAATATTGGAAAATCCGTATCTCGACGATCGCGGTAGCCGATAGTAAATTCCGAAACCGCCCGTTACAACACAGCGACCCCGAGATCGGTACGCTGCTCTCGGATGTGGCGAGCTATCGCTATTCCGCGCTCCATTTTCTTCCGAGTCGCTGAATAAAGTTAAACGCACGAAGCACCATCGACGAAACGTCACGCCGTAATTTTAGCGGAGAGAGATATATTATATTTACTGAATTCGAGAAATATGATAAGAGAAATTTATTTTTGTAGCATTCGTTTCGCGGCAAGTTGACAATCTGCTAGAGTAAATGTTAATTAATACTTTTTTTTATGTTTTACGATTGATATTTCGCATGATCGTAATCATAATTTCGAATTGTCAATAAATCATAATTTGATTTAGATTTCCACAAAATAAAAAAATATCAGCAATAGACAGAAAGAAAAAGAGAATACAAAAAAAAAATTATTAATTTATAATTATTATATCATAAATTTTATACCAAAAACATGACAGTGAAATACCTGAAATACCTGGAATAGTTTCATTTTGAAATACAGTTCAATAAATACATTTGTATTAAATCAACTAAAAATATACTCAGCTAATTGTATAAAAAGAAGAATAATAACGTGAAATATGACGCTAATAAAATATTGTATAACTTTCGTGAAATATTCCGTAATATTACATAACAGTGAGAAGGCAGTGGATTTCAGAATCTTATTAAATGAATTAATTAAAACAAAAGAATAACTTTTATTTCGAATTATACAAATGGATAGACTATGAAAAATTAGAATAACATTAACTTATTTAAGAACATAAAAATGTATCAATTAATACTCATTATTTTTTTTACTAAATTAAAATATACTATCTAATAGAAAGATATTTTTAGGTCTTTTAGTTATGTTTATAAAATGTATATTAAAAAAAATTTTAAATATGTATATGCTTCTTGTTTCAGTTTATATAATATTTAATCTCTCTTGAAAGTATACACAGATAGATTAAACACAGGTCATAAATTCTGTTAAAAAGATACTTATATATTGGAAAGGGAAAGTAAAGTAATACAAGTAAATTAATATTTCTATTGCTATATACATATTTTTTATTACTATTTTATAGATTATTTATTTTATAAATATAATTTATTTTACATCAATATACAACACAAATATGAACGTCATTTTCGAATTTTTATTATCTATGAGATATAAACATCATGAAAGAATTTAAATAAACTTTTATATTTAAAAATGCCAATATTCTACTTAACACTTCTTTATGTTATAATTTTAGTTTCTTTTTTCATGCATGCCATTTTATTAATTACTAACTTTACTTTTTATTAATTACCTAAGTAATAAATTGTATGAATAAAAATATAGAATTTATTACAATCCACTTAGTATAAAATTCCACGCAAAAATTTAACCAAATAAAAAATTGTAAATATATTATAACTTCATGGTATTGTCAATTGCGTTTTCTGAAAGTATTAATCGTAACATGTATAAAAGATTTCCAGTCACATAAATTAGCAGTCACCGATACAATGTATTGTGATAAAGTTGACTACATTGAAAGTTATATAATTACAAAGAAAAAATATATGCATTATAACAACGTGCAAATAATTAATATTCAGAAAAATCATTGCTGTCTGCGTGTAAAAATGATAAATAATTAATTCCACTGATAATAAATAAAATAATTTATTCATCTTTATAGTTGCTCTGCCGTCGCCCGATGCTCTCAGACCTCCTCTTCCTCCTCTCAGATTTAGTCATTTCACTTGTACAACACACACTTGTGAAAACATCGTTAATTACGTGTATTAATCAATCACTTGAATAGAATTACACGGCATTTTATACACTGACGTTAATCGTATGCGACGTTACACGCATCTTGTTATCGTATTTTGAAATGGAATCCAATGGAATCAAAACGCGATTCGTAAAAGAAAAAAAATTCTCTCTGTGAACATGAATCATTCAATGTATAATATCATCGGAATCTCAGGAATTAGCATAATAGATGAAATCTACAGCAGCGGAGAGTTTCAACAAGTGTAATGCAATACTGCAGCACTTAAGCTACTTAATAAATGACGATAAATATTAAAATATAGATTTAGTTAGGACTGCACTTGCTGATTAAATATACATCATCGCATCGCTCAATTTAGAATTCGTATTATAAAACTGCTCGGAATGGATTCTGAGCGGGATTATTCTATTTTCCTTAGAAAACACAACAGAATCCTAATAATTGAACAATTTCGATCAAAATCCACTTCGAACAGTTCCATAATACATATCCAGAATTTATCTGTTTCATATAGGATGCCAGTTCAGTGATAATCTAAATGAAATGGATAAATCGCGCGGAACTTGGCTCGATAAACAGCCCATGCATTTACAGTCGCGGCCTAACTAGCACTAATTGTTCATACGAAACAATCGCATTTCGATAGATAACGCAGCGACATGCAGAGCAACTCGCATCGGTATCTGCCGATTCGCCACGTGTCTCGCCACGCCGTTCGCAAATAACGCGATGTGACAGTATAGGTACGCAAAAGCGTGCTTACCAAACAAATACCAAAGCTGCTCGCCAGCTAGTCTCGTCGACACAAATATTTAACGCATTACGAAATGAAATTATAGTTCTTTTTTCTCCCATTTCAAACTAGTTATTAATATACGATCAATACAACATTGCTTCTCGTGATTAAAATAACTCGATCCGGTGACTCGTGTATTATTCCACTTTGTCACTCGCAAAACAGAAGGTAAATTATATATTTAAATAAAAAAATCCAAGCGTGATACGTTCGAATCCAAATATCGTTAATCCTTCGAAACTGATGGATCTATTGGATCATTCTCTCTCAATTATAAATCGCTTTGCCAAAAATGTCAGATAATTCAATTCTCTTTATGTTATGTATATTTGCAAATTTAAATTATTCCTATTAAAATATACTTAACATTCATTCTTTTTTACATGAATTATGTCATTTTGATTCCTTGATATTCATTAGTGCCTTTTAATCTTTCATTATGCAAGGGATGTTCAGAATACACCAGTTTTTATAAATTCGCGCTAAATGTACGAAATTTATATACATTATTATATTTAGCACAAAGTGTTTCACAATTTAAAAAATTTTTAATTTTTTTTTTTAAAGGATATATAGAATATTATTAATTTATATTCAATTGAAAATCATCAAAGAGAACAACTGAGATGTAATGTGTTCAAAAATATAATATAATCAAATTACGTAGTAATGAAGTTAATTAACATAAATTAAATGGGTCTTACAGAGACACAGAGCGTCAATGTCACTGTGTTACAGATTTTGATATCAGCTCTGGAAGGTTAAATACGTCACGATATGTAATTAATTATTACATATCAAATCTGTAAGTATCGCAGAAAAATTTTCTGTCGTCCCGGGTTCGAATGTGATAAATAGTATCATCGAAAGTGCTTTGCACAGCAGTTGTCTCAATACATTCACGAATCCCATCATTAATAGTTACATTTACATTATCAATTAATAGTTACAAGTAACAAGCTAATACTCAGTTATTTTTAAGGGAGAAACCTGATTTATAATAGAGGGTCAAAATTTTCGATTTTTTGCTTTAATCAATAATGATAATATACTCTCAGGAAAATATACTCGTAAACTTTTAGAGCGGGATTCGAAATATTTTTGTAGTTACTTGTATATGACGCAAGTATGTGTTGAGCAGATATGCGAGCGCTCGGAGGAGCCCATTGTGCTTCGGTTTGTCGGCTCCTAACATTATTATTTCATTTTTATTTATAAGGAGTTTTCGAAGAAAGATTTTTCTTCGAATCAGATGTTTAGGCAGGCACATGCAAAACTCCGAAAGCTTCGATTCTACTTTCTGCGTTTCAATATACTTGAATGCTGATGCAAAAATGATTAAAACCACCACTGCATATATCTTCAATAAAGGCTATTCTGGTACTTTAAGAATAATTGCAATTGCTGAAAATAAATATTGGCCAATATTGTAAAATATTCGCCGACAATTACGACGAACATCGAGTTACGAGGCAGAAGCGACGCCGATTAAACATGCAGCTCGTAGATTACAACTAACGCAATAAAACGAATTTTATGAGAAAGCGGAAGGTATTTGCTGTATGGAATAGCATAATTAGCGACAAATACTTACCAAACAGCATAACTTTCCGATACTAAAAACTTTAAACACATTTTTCTCAAAATCACTTTTTCGAAATTAACATGCAATATTACTCAAAAACTATTCGATCAATTGACTTCCTGTAAGGTTTTTCAGTTGACGTAATTGTCAACCATCCTAGATGAACTAAAAACGTTTAAAAAATTGATGTACACAATTATTTTCGCATAAATAAATCACAACTTTGTTCAAAATCGTTACTTTTTTTCAAAGTCTCACAATTCTTGTAGTCTACAATTTAATAGTATTTTTTCTTCTTCCTCTTTTTTTTAATTCATCAGGTGGATTTATCAGGTTCTTTAAATTTATCACGAGGATAAAATATTATCTGATTAAAAAAATTTTTGCTTTTTTGTTTCAGAAAATTACAAGCTCCAAATTGCACGCCAATTTACAACTTCGGTGACGAAACACGATAACGACCAATAAATAATACGTTACAGTAATTATTTGTTCATTAAAGTCGTTTGTACTCTTCAAATATACAATAAATTGTCTCTAAAATTTTGGAAAAACCGACCCCATAGTTCGTTTACTAAAAATTCGCAAAAACAGCTATTATACTATTTTTCAGCGATCTAAATGTTCCCCTCTCAACAATCGTGAAATATACGACGGCGCGGCGTTTGCTATCTTCGAACACTTGTCACGACCACGTTTGAAGGAGCAATACACGACGGAATACGCTGGTGCGGCTCGCGTTACTACTTATCGGCACAAGACTCGCTGCGAGAATGGTAGCGCGACGACCTTGTGTAAACACAGCGCGCTGTATGCTGCAATAACAAACATCTCAAGGCCGCACGACAGCAGAATTCAAACTGTTATCGACTCGAAATATTTAACGCTTCATAAAATAAAATCAGACCAAACATTCCGTTCCTTCCATTTCCTTATGATCGTTTTGATAAATGAACTGTGTTATATCATCGTTGCATGCTTCACGCGTCGTCTTGAAGTGATTATTATTACCATCGTCTGAGATAATGATTGATTCCGTTCGATTGAGAGCGTTTCGAAATGGAAATATTACTAAACATTCGAATTCTTGTCGATGAAAGAATTTGCTCCAATCCGATGTAATTATTGTAAATGTAAATTGTTAATATTAGTTGCAAATATTAATTGCATGTGAATTAAAATGCTTTCTTTTTAGTTAATTAATCAACTGTGTACAAAGTATTCATTAGATGATTCTTGGTAGTGGATGAATCATATTATTAGATTATTAGATCTAATGATGGTTGGATCATTAGATCTTATGATGGTTTGTATTATTGATTAAGTTGATTAATTAACTGAAAAGATAATCGTATTATTATTTAATATAATAAATATAAAAATGAATATAAAAAAATAATTATATTATTATTTAAAGATCGTTTATGTTTCTTTTTAAAACACAGTTCTAATGCTTTAAAAATCTATTTTTAAATCAGGCTTTTTACATATGTAATCGTTCGTCTCTAAAGTGTCCAGAAAAATGTTATAACATTTAAAAATTATTAACACATATCTTTAGATTTATATATGTATAAATTTTCTCAAGAATTGATTACTGAACTGCGAGAAATAAAATTCTTTATCTCAAGATAAACATTATCCGAATTCTTAAATTGAATGAATCATAATTCCAAATAGAACGTCAAAAATACCAAATTCATTATCAAGCTCTTTTTATTAACTTTTTATTAACTGCATCACGCATGACTATAAATGCGAACATAAATATTCGGGGATTTTCGAGTACATTTGCGCTTGTTATCAAAGTAGCTCTTTTTTACGAGATGTGGCATTTTTCAATCTCTCCTCTCTCCGATATTCAAATTATGCGAATATTATTTTAAGCGAAATAATAATTTGTGTATTTTATTTTATCCTGATTTCAATCGGAAGTTACGGTAAATGAAGCCGCCTTAAAACGATCACTAGCTCCATTATTCTCACGTATTTTCACACGGATAGATCGCCCGAAGGTAACAGATTTAATTACATCTTCCTAGTAATTACGGAAAATAATACCGTAGTATAAAACAACGCTGCGCTTTCGCCCGTTTATATAAAATAAACTGCGCGAGCAAGAGCGAACGAGCAAGCGAATCGTAAAAAGCTTAATGTATATCTTAAGGAAAATAAATCCTTGTTTTAAGTATTTAAAATTTATTAAAGTTTCAAGTTTTTACTTTTATAACAACAAAAACACAACCCATCAATCGTTATAACAACAGCTAACTATATTTTATGCTTTAGTCGGCGAAATATTTTAAGTAATTGTAGAACAAGAAATAAAGTCTTAAGTCTTGCCAAAAAAACTGCAACTTAGAAAATAAAAGAGACTGAGAGAGAGAGAGAGAGAGAGAGAGAGAGAGAGAGAGAGAGAGAGAGAGAGAGAGAGCTAGTGAATGAAAGAAAACAGAGGATAGTGCTGCGCATAATGGATGCTGAAAATTATTATCCCGTTATAATACCCTTGATTACGGTTCGATTAGCGAAACCATTTATATGCTATTCATAAAACTCGCACCCGCACGAAGCATGGAAATCAAGCGATATAGAGATAGAGATAGAGATAGAGAGAGAGAGAGAGAGAGAGAGAGGGAGGGAGAGGGAGGGAGGGAGAGAATGAGAGTAAAGGGGAATAGGGACAAAGCAAGGAAACACGTAAAAGGACAGGATCGAATTGACGTGCCGACCGTAATGGAATTGCCTGGGCAATGTCGGCACGATTTTCCGCGTGATTCCACTCCGTGATTCACATTCTCTCAGTCCCGTAATATTCGCGCGCGAACCCACTTATATGTTGGATATTCGTTATCGGTTATTATTCTCGCTTAAAAATACGAAATACAAATCGAGCAATATTCAGTTTTGTTTCAACGATATTCTGCGTGAATTCAACTCGGCGAACGTTAAAACGCAACGCGAATTAGCCGCGCTTTAGAGAGCTGCATTTCGGTTTTCGGTTATTACTCCGCCGCGAGTTTTAACGTACTCTCGCTCGCAACGTTAAATTTATTATCGAGAACTAAAATTCTTGTATATTATTTCCAATTGTTGAAAATGTGTTTGCTGACACACGTATATGTATTTATGTATCAATATAAAAATGGTCCTATCGCAGTCTTTTACAACACACATTCGCTCGTAAACACCGTAAGTTTCGGACAAAATTGACTTTCACGACCATAAAAGCCGAAATGGTAAAACAAAACCGTAATGGGCAAATCCAAGTCATTTTTAATAGTGAATTACAAGCAAGTCGCGTATTTTTGAGCGTGTGAGTTTTCCTTGTTTCGCTTTTATCTGGCATCAGTCCGACGATAACGGTACTTCTCCATGATAATAAAAGATCACGAGAAACAACGGAGAATGTAATTTCGACTGCGAGAAACTTTTCACTCTGTGCGGTGGATAAAGTTGAGAAAGTTTCGTAGTCTGTGTCAATGACTTCGATATCTGTTGAGGCAAACGCGTTTTCAAGCTAATGCGATATAAGCCTAAATCCAGACCTAATTAATCCGTTGTATATCTGGCTACACAATCTCACTTCAACGCTATCGTAATTAGATTAAACTTCATAATGAGCACTTGAGAATGGAATACAGAAAGCGGTACTCTTACGCTTCAATTGTCGACAACAATTAATCATTTAAATACGTGTTTAGAGTAATAGTTAAAAGATATTATATACACCTATATATTATATATAATATTCCATGCAATTCAGCACAGTCTTAAATGTTATATATTACATAAGTTTTAACTCGTTAGAAGTACATAAAGATATGGAAATAAGCTGTTTAAAGATATCAAAGAAAAAAAAATAGTTACGCAAAATTTTTCAAAAATATTGCATCTGTAGAATATACAACATAGAAATTTTTTTACTCTATATATATATATATATATATATATATATATACACATTTATAATAAAAAAAGGATATGCATATGTATGTATTGTAATAAATGTATATCCAATAAATGTACATTCAATTTTAGTGAAAATAATATTCACAATTTTTTTAAATATCAATCACATATAAGTAACCTGTAATTAACTACATTCATCATAACAATTAAACATATCCGTAATAAAAAAAAATATTGATATCATTGAAGCTAATTTTTTCAGAATAGTTGGATTTCTCTCGCATGATTCACACGTATGTATAATTAAACATTACACATACGTGTATATATATTTTTACAACGAACATCAAGAATAACGCATTATGCAAAATTACATACACACATGTATACATATATAATTTAAAAATGCGTTATTCTCGAAGTTTGTTACATAGATTCCGAAATAGATCCATTCTCTCGTGTTACTTCACGTTCTTAACCGCAGAATCAGCCATACGCCGTGGTCGTCAATGTAGATGACAAACCGTCCGTCAAACCACATACACTACCGGAACCCGGTTGGTCGGTCCCCGGTCCGGTGATCTATGCTGGAGTCGCTTCTTGCCTCCGGTCTATCGACCGGAATAATCACCCGCTGTATTTCCTCGCTTGGCATCACGATTAATTAGCCCGCGCTGCCGATGTGACCTATTCAATATGATTTACAACCGTTTTATCGCTCTGACACTTTTGCATCGATCTGTCTGTTATACGTTTCATTGCATATTTCACTTCTCGTGTATAATCTCCTTTCGAAATTAAATAATAAATTAATATCGAGATAATTAAAATAATAAATAATCCGTATATAGATGTATAATAATTCTATAAATTCGCATTTAAGATTATTGCAATTTTAGAGCTTTTGCTTTTTTTTTTCCTCTTCGTTCGTTTGTTAGTATATTTGATTTCCCTCTCTAGAATCACCTCGAGGGCGATTTATCAGCAAACGCACATAGAAACAGCGATCGATGCAATCATCGACAATCACCGAGTGCACTCACGTCGCATCTGATGCCATTTAACAAATCGTATCAATCCGGTTTTCAGTGCGCGAGCCTGGTGTCCTCATTCTCGGCGACCTGCTGCTGTCTTGTGGGTCAGTAGGTCAGATCGCCGGTGCACGCTCCTGTCTCGGCAAGGTGAAGATATCGATCGCACGCGCGCATGTTGACCCAGTAAGGATGCAACCATTGCACGACGATGACGACGACGGCGGCGGCGGCGGCGGCGGCGGCGGCACGCAGGTGAGCCAAGGAGGATGCGACTGCGGCTTATTACGAGCACACGTTACAACGATAATCGTAAATCATCATCGCGTCGTCCGATGACAGACCATTTCCGCCACAAATCGAGAGTACGGTCGATATCAATCGTTTCTGCTCGCTGCCTTTGGGCGACGAGTAAACAAGCTTCATTCGTATTTAATACGTATTGGAAATAATACGCGGAAAGAACGATTTTGCTAAAGTAAGTAAAAATTTAACTAGATACAAATAATTCTGTTGGATTATCAAAATACGTAATTGTAAGATGATTAAGTATAATTAGTAATGCTGCAAAAAGTTTTAACATTTTAACGATCAACTTGAACGTCCTACGTAATTATTTCGATGGTTTAATAACATTATTTTCAGATCTTTGTACCTTATTATATAAAATTTTAGATTAAAACTTTGATAAAACCGTTTTGTCAGTGTAAATGTAAAATAAAAATGAGAATATTTATAACTTTACTAAAAATATATATCTGTGATATTCAGAATTTGAGATAATGCGAATTTAAACATAAAATGGAAATTTGTCTCGAATCAACACTGAAAAATATATCGAAAAAATGCAATGATCAAATTAAATTAAATTTAAAAGAAAATGAAAGAAATATGATGAGAATCAAATCTAAAGTACATTCAGAAACGAAAAACTTGAGAATTCTTAGATTAAAGCTCTTAGAAATTTTTACGAAGAAAAAGAATAAATTACAATTAAATTTTTATGAAATATTAAATAATTTGCGTTTCAAAATGAAAAATGCGGGATTGATTCCGTACGTATTGATTCAATCTGATTCCATTAAGCGGGGAACATTTTTATTCCCGCTTCAATCCCGCTATCAGACTCAATTTAGAGACTTCCAAGGGTTGACAAGCGCTTCGAAATAAATGTCTTGTATGTAGGTCAATAGGACACTGGTTCATGCTGTGCCGACGCATGATCAAGAAGACACACATACAGCTATTACCGAACGTGTTTATGGAACAAGGTTGCAAGCATGTTCGGAAGTTCGCGTAACAGAACCGTTACGGATCAATGCGGGATGTTTTCGTCCAGCGAAATCTCTCCATTATAGACTCTGCATAGAATACTTGGCAACTTCGACAAAACTTTATTCCAAGCTTAATTATACTTCTGAATTATTGATCTAACATGAAAAATTGAAGATCAGAACAAACAAAACGAATCCTCCTATCTTGCAGGAATTTTCTTTCATTCTTTATTCAAACAGACCTATTAGTAAGATCTCTTTATTTGAGAATTATTCCGCGCGCGCGTACTTATTTCTCGAGTGTCGCATCATTTCGTGAAAAGAAGCGTTACTGCGTCCTCGTACATCCTTACTTCGTAAGCCGGCGAAATAATGGGAGAGAAAGGCGAGCCCGAGGTGGTTCCGGGTGCGGAATCGAGTGCGAAGTAACGGACGTTAATGAGAGAAGGTTATAGCCGAGGGAGCGGAAGATGCTGTAAGTGGCAAACTGTTGCGGACCTGTCACGGATGGAAGGCGGGACGAAGATTGGTCGACTAGTCAGAGAGAAACGACCGAGCGGCGAATGTATGCGATAACGAGATATATATATAGTACTCGTATATTGTAGATACCTGAAAATTCGCGGAGGTGGATTCATCGGGATTTTTAAATCGACTTTTTTTCACGATTTTTACAAAATGGTGAAGTCGAGTAATAACGAGAGATGATCACGTTTGGACAAATATTTTATATAATAATTAGTCCACCATTAGAAAGTTAGTTAAGTTTTCAAAAAATTTTTTTTTTAATTCTGATTATATAAATAATAAAAATTCTTTAAAACCGAAAAGCTGCTTCTTATTTTTATGTGACTATACAGTCGCGTCTTTTAGATGTAATTCATCATTCATTTTCAGAAAATCGCATAAACTACGCGAGATACAACTGTTACCACTTCGTGGAAATTACAATCTCGAAGCTACGTTTTCTCAAAGTACGAGGAATACAAGATCCAGATACGAAGTATCTTGTTGTTACGAACCGTTACCGAGGATTTGTCGTCGACTGCCGAAGAAGAGACAAGAATCGAAATGACGATGAGTCGTCCTTTTGCGCACAATAATGACCAGCATTAAATTCAAACGAGTTCTTCCCTTCGCTGCATAACCTGCCTCGAAAGCGGCGGCTGCCGGCGATGTGCACAGGAAGGAATGGAGGAGGAAGAGAGAAACTGTGAGAACCGGGAAGGATAAGCGGGAAGATCCGTGCGCTTCCCGGGAAATGCCGCCTCTTAATTGGTATCCATTCTACCGAGAACTCATCGGAGAATCGATCGCGGACGTACTGATCGAGTCTTGGGACATTAAATAATCATTGCAATGGCGAACTGTGCTATGACACTCTGATCTATTTCCAACTCATTTATAATAAAATACCGTACTTATGAAATGCACGCACTTATGAAATACGCACAATTATAACCATCGTACAAATAGAAAAAAATAGATTAATCTTTTCTACACGATAAAATTGATTTAACTTGAGTTGTATGAAAATTTTCAGTATTTTTTTACAACATTATTATCGATTTGTATTGCTCTTTTTTTTCTCTTTTTGTATTAGGTGTTGGAATTAATTCGTAGCGTTTTTTAATGAAAGAATGTTATTTATTTCACATGAGCATTAAAAAATACATTAATGAAAGTACTTCCCATCACTTGTAAAACGCTACGAATTAATTCCAACACCTAATAATTCAATAACATGTAACATTTTTATAAATTAGCTTATATAAGCAAAAGCTAAAAACTGTATATATATATATATTAAGATTTATTATTCTCAACATTTCTAGACCTTCTTAGAATTTATAGTCTTTCTTCAGTTAATCGTATATTTAGAGTTATTATTAAATAATAATTTATTTAAATATTACGTGTTAATTGTAATTTCATATATTTATCATATGTATTAGTGATTATTGTTAGTTAAAAACATAAACAAAATTATATTTTTACCAATTAATTTAATATTATATAAGTCATTATTTATCTTCAATCGTTTACATTATCAAACTTGTAGATGCCGCAAATAGTTCTGAATCATCTTTATTTAGACGTTACGTTCAATTGTAAAACTGCTTATCATCTCTTTCCAGCATTAACAAATATCAGAAAATATTTTGAAATTTCAGGAAACTTTTCAGAAAATTTATAAAAGTATTGCGCCAGTTATATGCAATATTCTCTGTAATATTCCGTGCTAAATGAGATAACTGTTATACATGTTTCTTAATTGAATTCGATATCATTATTAATTAAACTCTACAGAATTAATCAAAATTTACGCGATATTCAACGTGTCAAGTTCGCTACAATGATGTAACTATGACAAGAAGTTTCCTTACACGCGATGAGGATACACGAACATATCCAGAAGTGATATATATACTTTCGATAGAGATTAGAGATACGTAATCTTGCGGCGATAAGTGCTCGTATAAATACACATATCACCGTGTGCTTCTCGGTAGCACGCGCCACACAACTGTATACATCGAGGTAATTCAATGTAACATAAGGCGATGTCCCCGGGCTAAAACTGCATGAAGCAAGGATGGGGCAAGCGACGTGACGGAGACACAAGATCCATTTGTGGAACCGTACTCGATCTATATTGTACGATTCGCTATCGATAAGACGTCTTGCCACATAATCGGATTTCCGATTTCCCTCGTTCGATCACAAAATAGCATGAAATTATCTCAATACAGTAAGAAATATTTCATCTCATTATAGAAAAATCTTCATACGTAGAATAAATTTAAGCGTTAAGCTTTATTTAATATAAATATTCAAGAAAATATGAATATAATTCGAAGATTTATTTTTTTTGAAAAATTTTCACTCATTTTCACTGTCCAGAATTCCCTCTTATGCATAATTATGATTCATTCTTATTCATAATTAATCCTTCGCTATGCAGTAATGAGTCCTTAGATCCGAAATGAAAACTTTTAGACAATTGTACAATCAATATGATTCGTAGATACTATAAAGTTCTAAATTGCAGTTGAAAAAACTTTAATCTTTGTCTATCAACTGCCGTAAAGCAGAAGTTTATTTACATTCTGTATTTCAAACAGTTCACTTAAAAATAGTCTTCATGATTGAGTTGAGGATTATTCAAAACATATGAATATCTCCTCGTTATAAGGAGTTAAAATTCTAGTTAAGAACAAATCGATTTCATATCGATAGATGAATCTTGTCAAAGAAAATCCAATGGTTCCGAAATATCCATATATACGAGGTATAAAAAAAAAACGATCTTTTCACGTCGATATATACGTGACGAAAAACGCGACAATCGCAAGATCCCATACGGTCTTTCAACGGTGCGGCCTCGAACCGCGTTGTCACAAAAAGTACCGGACTGATTTATAAGGGTTTCGGTTTACAAGCGACGACGCTTCCATTTCCGCGTCGGGACTCGCCGACGACCAAATCGCAGTGCACGGCCGCGACGAGGAAAGGTTTCGCGTTCACCTATGCCACTGTTCAATTTCCGCGCGACGTTTCAATTTCTGTTGGTCGACACGCGCCCTTTCGTTGCATTCAATTCCACGAAACGCCCTTCATCCCTCTACCATTTCGCGATGCATATCACCAGATCCTACTATTTTCGATCCGGTGATGGATTAACCCCTCCTACCCCAAAACTACCATGCTGTCTACGATTGTTGTATACGTTTTCGTCGGAAGCTTAGACTTCCGGTAGTGATGAAGAATGATTTATGGCGGAACCATATCGCGCGCGAGCGTCCTGTCTCACCCTTTCTCTGTCTGAAGAAATGCTCACGTAAATGGACTTTATACAAGCATTTCTCCTCTTGAGGTATTGAATTTCTTAAAGGAACATCAGATTTTCAGAGAAGTCTAAAAGAACGAGGTAAACTCAACAAGATTCTCCGCGGTAGAGATAACTCAAAATTGCAAGGTACGAATCATTTCATATTGTATGTTGCATAAAACATTCGTAATAAATATTTATAAGAGCGTACTTATTCTCTTTAATCTTTTATTAAAAATAAAATCTAATATAATAATATTAATATATAATAATAATAATATTAATATATTATATTAACATATAATAATATTAATAATAATAAGTGTTATTACACTTAATCATATATCAAGAATTAAGATACAAGCAAAATCCACCGTAAAAAGACGAAAATTGCTTATTTTCTTCTCATAGAACTCTACGATTTTTTTTAGAATTTTTGATTAACTTTTTAGCACTTTTTAGCACTTTCTCATTTTTACCAACATGAGAAAATACGGTATTAAAAAATTCTGAAAAAATTCTTAGAGTTCTATGAGAAGAAAATAAACAATTTTCGTCTCTTGCAGTTTTTCTGTAAAGTTGATAGTATTTGAGTAAAAAATTATTGAATACCAATTTTCGGCAATTTTTAACAATTAATATCTTGGTAATTATTGTGGAAATTGCAAAATGGTAGAGAACTTTTTTTCTCAGTCCATTCTGTCTCTGTGTGAAAGACTTATATTTTCAAACACCCGTATACATCGCTATTATTTAAAAATAGGAAGATCGAGTAATATCGGACACCTTAAATTTTTTCGAGACTTCATATTGTTGGACAGCAAAAATTAAATGTAGGTACATACATTATATAAAACAGTATTTTTATACATTCTTTTAATCGTATTTTTCTAAAAATTAAACTAGTCAAATTGTTACATTTTTTTAATTCTATTTTATATTTTTTGTAAATTCGAGAGTGATATTGAAAAGAAAAATTTTGCAAAAATTATTTTTTATTTTGAACATTACAACACATATTTATAAAAAAGATCAGTTCCTTCAAAATTGGTACAATCTTTATAAGTCCAACCTTCATACAAATTGCACTCAATCCAGTCTTCATTAAAATTTTCTTCGTAAATTTTTGACATAATTAGCCTTTCTCTATCTTGTTTATTGGTTTTCTTAAATACTTTTTTTACAGCATTCGCTAACATTTTTGTTCTTTATTAACCGTATATTTTTATCCTTATTTAAGTTGTCCGATACCATTCGCCAGCTCATTATCCAATACCACCCGAATGACGCGCAACGAAAAAACAACGTATGAAACGAGCAACTTTAAAATAAAAAGGATAAAATTTCTAACCTCAAGAATAATAGATCAATAACAATTTTGTTCATATTGATAAACTAAAAACGATATTTCAGTTATGTTTATTAATGTGACTGGTTAGTAAAATTAATTCCACGCTGTCGTAAACAGCTGCTAGGCAACAAAATACACAATAACTCATAAACAATACTGTTTCTATTCTGAATATGGAGAGTTTTCACGTAAGTGGATTTACTAATGGCTTAATAAGTGTTGCCGTTTAATATTTTAAACAATCCTTCTCATACTAGTAGCTGTCCAATATTATCTGACTTTCTCCTACTATAAATCATACTATAATATATCACACAAAGTATATAGTATAATATTTAAAAATATATATTGTACATTAAATATTAATTAAAAAAATATATATTAAATATTAATATAATGTGGATAATATAATTAAATATTATATTATCCACATCGTGATATTTATATTATAGTATAATTTCTTTCGTTACATTATAATGCTTCGGTATTTATAATTAATATTATTATTATATTGACTAGATATGTCGATATTATAGAATCAATCATATTTGTTTCTGTAATGTATATATTTCACAAAAGATATTACTAAAGAAAAAGAAATCAATTTATACATTTGAAATTTTATAATTAATATAATCACATTATTAATTTGTGTATTAATTTTTTGTACGCAAAAAAACGTATTTATTAGAAATTGAATATCTTATAGAGTGATTTATTAGTATTCAAAATAATACTATCATATATAAATAACATTGATACTGTCGAAAATTGATGAAAATTTCTATTATATGCCGATGTTTGATGTCCCCAAAACATTGGTAATCAATATATGTAAGCAACAAAAATATAGAGAGATATATAATTATAAAGAGTATATATAATTGACTTACAATTGTCAGTAAAATTCTTCAGTATTCAGTCCTTCTTATTAACGATTAAAGACAAGCGCATCGTGTGGATGCAGATGCACTAGACAATGTACTGCGAAAGACGAGAAAAAAAAGAGCAAAGCGGAAAGGAAGAAGAGCGGAAGAGGAGCTTTAAAACGCCGTTACGTCGTAACTCGTCGCAACGACGATCCCAGTGATAACGCGACGCTTGAGTTAACAAAGGCTCTTCTCCGTTTTGCCTTCATACCGCTTCTCTTCGTTAATAATAATGTCGTCCGGATGCAAGGCATGTAGAAGGCCTTGAACGAACGATATTCCACGACTTCTTGAACCGTATTTAATTACTGTCGCGTATCTAACGACCGGCTTTTTAACCACTAAATAAGTAATGTTATTTTTAGTCTATTATACAGCTGTGAGTTCTACATTCTTGCTATCACAAAATTGCTTTCACGCTTATATAAACGATTTTTTTTAACCTACCTTCGAGCACGCGATATCCTGTGAGACCGGCTCTGCTAAGTCTCGTGGATCGTGCGTGCAACCGTAAAGACAATTACGCGCATCAACAATGATAACGCCCGGCTGTAACCATACGGGTAACTATATCGCATAGTCGGGTATATATACGATGACAATAGACTACCGCAATAGACTACGAGCATTCGCTCGTTTAACGTTTATGTCGTACGAGGCGACCGAGAGTAAACCTTCCAACGGCGTATCGAGGTGCTGATTTATGATCGCAATCGTAATTGCAACCGTAGAAACGGCTGTCGTTGCAAGAAAAAAAGGAAAGAAAAAAAACACTCCACTCATTGGCGTCTCGTTAAGCCTGATTGTACGCTTATTAATCGTTATTCGACACTCCGATGATCAATTACAGGTACGCATGCTCTCGCTGAGTAAGATTAACCGACGATGTAAATGGAAAATAAAACGAGGATTACGTGAATATTAAAGAGTAAACGATCTTCGACGATTGGAAGGAAAACTTAGGAAGGAAGAGTTACGCAGTCTAAAAAAAAATTCGTACACTTACTTGCTCATTGCAGTGCCATACGTCGAACGATCGTTGTACAGGCTGGTGTTATATCATAACATGTGATGCCCACAGGGATGAATTTAAAACCTAGAAACGAAAAAAAAAAGTTCGTTGAAGATATATATATTTTTTTAAACAAAAAGACGAATCTAAATACATTAGGAAATTTAAGTCTTAGTCTCTTCTCGTTTGCGGTTATTAATTTATGAAATTGGCGCTAACTATTTCTTAGTCTTTATTTCTAATAGTAATAATTACAGATTAACATTTGACAAAATCTTTCCTTTACCAATTCTTTCATAAATTCGATGTTTCCTTAACAGAAATATTTAGAAATTAATTCTTAGTACTCTCTAGAATTTTTTAGTTCGTAAAGATCAAGTTTCTTGAAAATCATTCTCTCTCTCTCTCTTCCGTGGCGTATTTTCCGAAACTTTAAATTCATCGATCTGAATCGGAAAGTCAACTACGCAGTGTTAAATGAATATATATGTCAGGTGTCGTGCGTACATGCGCAATTCCGGACATAGTTGAAGTGCACGAACGAGAATCGAGGCGCATACGAACGCTAAAATAATTGCCGCAACTGCTGAACTTGGTTGATGGATTAAGCGGCAATTTGTAATGCCAGGTGATCCATCAAAACTTCGCGAAAGGTTAATCCCGGTTTAAAGACACGCAAACGATCGCGTTCTCACATGTTCGAGTAATGATAATCCTTCGTACTGATGATTATGTTTAGGTTTAGAGTATTTTCATCTTTAATACACTAAAACTACAACTACAATTTAACATATTTAGTTGTTGCCACGAGCAATCCAAATATTGTTACCGGATATAATTTCATTAAACAGCGAAATGTGATTCTCGATCCAATAATGAATAATTATGTTAATACAATATTATTCGAATAAAACAGTTCAATTACATATGTTTGAGAACAATCCGATCTCTCATGTGATTTAAGCTATCGTAGCATATCAAAACTATTATACTTCGATTCAAAAGGTTGCGTTTCGTGTTGAGGTTTCCAAATTTCGTGACTCGGACATGAACGAGCAACGGCTGTTCCAGTAAGCAACAATGGCACAGAGTCGCTGTAACGAATGCCGGAATATTCATGAAGCGAGAATGCGTCGACGAACGACGCGAAAAAAATTTAACGCAAAGAGTTGCAACTGCACTTCGCGAGAATCGAGCGAACGAATGCATTTAGCGTCGACAATCCGCGAGCTTGCATTTATTTTTTCGTACCACGTTTTTCCGCAACCAATATCGAAAAGTTCGTTGCGGCAACGAATGTGGAGAAACAAGCCTTTTAACGCGTTAAAAAACATATGTATAGTATATCAAAACAAAGCAGTTTAAGAAGAGAAAGGAAGCTTTCACGTTCAAAAATATAAATATAAAAAAAAATATAAACATTTCGTTTGCGATCAACTGGATTTCCAACTTGTAATGATGTCGATGAAAAAATAAAAATTGATTGATATGAATTATATAAAAATTCATATAAAACACATTTAATTAACAAGCTAATAACACGACGAAAGTAAAGAATCATCGTTGTCTCTCGTCTTTCTTTTTACAAGAGAAAGGTTTAAGAAGTGAAACGGTAATTTTCGTTCTTTCGCGGAAATACGTAACGGTAAGTCGTGTCGTCGCGGTCGTTCCAGACATTCCGGTCTCCCTCGGCTTCTTACTCTCGAATTCCACTCGCGTTTATGCATTGACACGCCAGTACCACCAGCTAGCAACATCCAACAGCATCCGGAAAGGAACGAATCGTTCGCTGTACGCTTGTGTTCACTTACTCGCTCGATCTTCGCCTTCGTTCCCGGCAAATTCATTATGATAAAGACAGTCTCACCGCGCGTACGATCCGTATATAATCGGCTCATTATCCTCAAGGCAGTCTACTTCGTCAGACTATCTTCATTATAATGAATTGTAATGCGTACCCCGCAGCTCGAACAAAGGATAAACGCAGTTTACTAATCGCAATCTGAGACTGAGTTTCTTGCTGTCGCGATAGATGTTTACAATAGAGACAAAAAAATAATACATTATCAGAAAATAACTGTCTTAAATTCACGATTGTATACGACGTAATTTATCAATTAGAGTTTCATATATAATTATAATATTATCACAGTTGGATACATATATACAAAGAGATAGAAGTTTCAGAGTAGTGTAGAAATACTTAACTAATTGTGAAATTCGTTATCATATAATGCCCATAAATGGCACTCGTGATTATACCGACTTGATTATACTGACTTGAGAATAGCTTTTTTCAAACACTGGAGCGAGACAGGCCATTTCCTGTAGTTTTTTGGAAGCTGAATACGAATCCAATTTCCAAATTGTCCCATCACGTCACAATTTTGAACAATTTGAAGTTGCAAAAAAGAGCTATTTTCAGATATTTTGTATTATTATAACTACAATATGTGGTTGACTAAAATTCCCTTTGATGGCTAAAAAGTCCTAAAAACATAATTTATTTTGATTGCAATAAAATTTCCCCAACACGTCACATATCATAATATGAGTTATAAAGTATCTAAAAAAATCCTCTTTATAACTTCAATTGTCAATTTCACAAAATTGTAACATGATGGAACAATTTGGAAACCAAATTCGTATTCAGCATCCAAAAAACTACAGGAAATGACTAGGAGTCTCGTTTTGATATATTTTTTTTTTTTCGAACAGTGTTATTCATGTACTCATAAAGATTTTATTTATTTGCTTCTCACAAATGTACCAAAAATGTAGTCGAAAGTACAACAGAGATGTAAAAAAAAACGTTGGGTAAATTAAAGACTAGACAAATCTCTCGAACCGTGGTTCTTTGTTTGGACTGAAAGGCACAAGAGCTTTCTTTCTTTCGCGACAAGGTCGCTGCCTCCAAGAGTCGGAAAACTATGTGTGCACGGCGTGGTATACCCGTTTCTAATCCCTCACACGAGCATCTTGGTGTCTGCGTTAGTGTGCTCATACCCCAGAGTGGAAACCGAAGTAAACGAGCCAGCGAGACTCTCGCGACTCTGCAGAAAACCGGTTTCTCCTGGTTTCAGAACAAGTAATTTCGTTACAAGCTGTATTTCTCTCTCTCTCTCTCTCTCTCTCTCTCTCTCTCTTCGACTTTTATTCGAATATAGAGAAAAAGAAATGGACAGGAACAACAGGAGAAGAAAACAAAGGAAGAAAAAAATGGAGAAAGTTCAGTGACATCCTAAAATGATTTTTATATACACAATTATTCGATAAACGATCAGTGCTACTTTAGATTTTCATCTATCAGTTGTAAGATGATAACGAAACTCTAATGAACTCAAATGAACTTGTTTTCAACTCAAGATCATTAATGCTTAAAGTTAAGACTTTTCTCTTTGGAATGTAAAAGTCTAATCGTAAGTATGAATGTAGATCTGTTTCAATACAAACATTCCAAATGCGAGAAATTAATAAAAATTCTGAATTTGGATTCAACAGTTTACGAATGCGTATGTGATTACAATAGATGTAATAATTGCGCGTTAATATTAATGGAATAGTCGTTATGTGAATTGTAGGTTGCTGCGTTTTTCGATAAATACAAAACCACCGCGAGAAACAAATCGCACTATTAGATAATAGCACATTGTCGAACGTAACATTCGTAACACGCTGTACCTAAACATACGAATCGATCCATCGATCGCTCGTATCCGACTCGTAATAACCATCATAGGGTGCGCAGTAATAGACTTTGGTCTATTATTAAATTATCGATACGCGTATAGGCGTGGCACCCCCCCCGATGTGACATTGCTCTCCTGTAACTCGCAGCTAGAGTTCGATCTCTTTCTCTCTCGCAAGACAATCGCCCGTGAGACGTTATTGCGAGATGGTACGCGAAGGAGAAAGCGAAAGCGAAAGCGAACAGTGAGGAGACAGAGTGCAGTAACTGTTGCACACGAGATCGCGGCAGACTGCATTCATCTCGCGAGATCCTCGCGAGATTCTCGCGAGTCGAGCGCAACACGTGTACGCGTGCGAAACGACAATAACACACCCACATCCATTTTAGTCTCACAGATGTAAGATTAATTCAAGAATTATGTAACAATCGATTTATATGCGATAGTCGACTGACGTGCGCCATTTAAATTTATTCGATTTAAATTATGTAATACTTCCTGTATGTAAAATTAAGTAAATGTAGAATGAAGAGAGGGAGAAAACGTTAATAAAATAATATAGTAACTATTTAAGAGAGATTTAAACATATAGACACTACCTTTATGTCTTTTCGGTGAGAGTAGTTCTTACGTATTAATTAACCTAATGTACAATTAAAAAGCAGGCAGTAAAAATAGATTTTAATTTATTAGAAATGGTATATACGATTTTTGAAATCTGAAATTCCTTGTTTTTATGTCTGTGCTTTTCAATTGCGTCTTAGACTTTACACGTTTTTTACGTTTTAATAAAAATAGACGTAAAATTATATCTCAATATAATTTATCGAAATTATTAGATAAGAATAGCAAAATATGTCCATAAGTTATATGTAAAATATAGTAAACAGTCATAAAAGTATTGATAGAATCTCACTGCACGTAAATCTAATTCTATTGTTTCGCGATTTGTAGAATGAGTTTAAATCAACCATGTTATACGCCTTTGTCCTATATATCAAACTTCTCACGAGGTTGATTTCGAAGTCTATTACTAACTAGAAACAATTAGGAAGAACTACAAAGACGTTCAAATTGAAAAAGAAATTTAATAAGAAGTTACAACAAAACACATCGTTCAAACAACTCTGCTAACTAAAAATCGCTTCTTTTAATTCGCTAAAGAAACATTCCAGGACAACCTGTTATCAAACCCGAGAAGTAAATCACATTTTGAATTAAAAGTACGCTCACTGACTCATTTCCACTCACCTTAACTTTCTACTGTCCCTTCTGGTCGCCAGGAAGCAATTACTTTTAATCGAATAATACGCCCGATTACTTTCTCTATTGCGAACGAGTTGTTAACTTCGAGTCGACTCATCTTTCGATCCTATTCAGGTGCCGTCGCTGTAATAATTTATTATCTACGAGAATAACTCGACTTTCCTGTAAATGCAACGGATCTCTTTCATTCATAGGGCTTCTTTCCTATATAACTTGATTACGTTATCATAATGGATTTCCTGTACAGTAATAATAGCTTGACACCTCATGATATTAAAAATAACAATGTTGCACGGTAATACGCTTTACAATAAAACGACGTTTTAACAAAAATACGTGAAATTTGCATGGATAAAATTACCATTAAAATTTAAATATTCGAAAAAATGTGAAAGAGTATAAAACTTTTTATCGAAGAACACAAGTCAGATATCACTTAAATGGCATAAACTAAATTCGTAATAAATTAAATCTAAATGAACGGCGTTTGATTAAAACATCAAATTTGAAATGCTATAATTTAGAGTATTAGTCATTTAGTTTTCGTCATTTAGTAGGTATTCGTGCATCGGTGCATTACAGTGACTAACCTCGCATAATCGCCGGTAACACATGGTGGGCTCATAAATTGGGATCCGATACTTCGCAGCGTTTGCAACAATCATTCGTTGGAACGGCGTATTAACATCGCGCACGAACAAATAGGAGCAAAGGGGCCGCCACGATTAATTACGCTGATTAAACGGCGTAATTAAGAGCCGTGGCATTAATCGAACGAAGGGTTATATATGGGTCAAAGGAGAACGTAAACTCGCCACGTGTCAAAGGCATGTCGCGCATCTCGCTTCCGCGCGAATCCAGGTAACCGCGCGCAAATTTGTAGCCACTATCGATTAATAATTGCCCTTTGTCGTGCGAACCCGCTTTCTGCACCGCGTAAATTTAGCCAAAGTAAATTTACACCGAACGCGCCCGAGGATTTATTAAAGTTCTCCCGGAGCCAAGTTGCGCGATCTACATACATACGATTCTTGAATGTCTACGTCCCCCTTCGTAAGAACTTCTAGCAACAAGTTCTTCGCGATGGCGTTCACAGTTATTCACGACCGGGAATGGTCTACTTCATTGAGAATACAAATAGCCGAGTATAGTCGCTTTAATCGAGGCAGTTAAAGTCCAAGTATTTAAATGACCGGCATCTATTTATTTAAATACAAAATGTATCTTTAGTAGAGTTTAAATTAACCAACTGCAACTAAAATTCGTTAAAAATCTTACGACATTATTATTAATATCGTACAGCTCAATCATGGTGCGTGATCAAAATTTGACGAATAAAAAACTTAATATACATATTTACACTGCGGAAAATCGCTGATTTTCACAAGTACGCCGACCTTCTCGTTGGTCGTGCTGGAAATTACAGTAGCGAACCAACCAGTTTGCTTGCCTGCCTGCCTGCCTTCTCGGGCTTTATCTCAATTGAAGATCGTCCCTGACCTCGGTGGCAGGTGCGACAGGTTTCTCGCACGATCGAGATACTCTGTCTTTTCTATTCAAACATAACATGAATTTCTTCCGACGAGCGCGAGCCAACAGATTATCGCTTCGCGAAGAATTATCACGAGTGTGTCGAATGCGTGAATGCTCTTACAATTAGCGGGACACGCGAGAAATCCGGTTGGTTCGTTTGAGCAAGAGAGCCTCCCGTAAATTCTTTAAAAGTAACTGCTCATCAGTTTCCTAAGCCATCTTAATATAATTAATTATCACTTATTTATCACGTTGAAAATTATTGCTATATCTTAATGATGCTGAAAGTGCGCACGTAATTAGTATCTACTATATCAAATCGACAAATTATTTACTTATGATTAGCTCGTTTCATTAATTTATACTTATGTATAACATAAAAGTAATAATAAATAAAAACATACAGAGACTCGTTTCGGTTCATTTAGCGCCTGTGAACGATGTTCCATCGGCAGCTAATTTAATGACGAGATCCGAATTATAACAATTGTAGCAACAGATCAACTCGTTTCTATTCACGGAAACGAATGTCATCTTAATGGAAGCAAGGCATTGTTCCCGGGAACGAGAGCGAGACGGCGGATTTGTAACGAAAACTGCACTAATGGTGAGAATTTTGCTACGGCAGCGGGAATCGGAGTCGAGATTGGCTGCGGAAAAGCAAATGTTTGCCCTTGCATTAAATTATACGTCTCTCTCCTTGTACTTTTAGTATATACATATAGGCGAGACGTGTGTGCGTTGTGTATTCATGTATCGTTTACCGATCCGTTTCGTCGAGAAGTTGACGCGGGCAAAACTTTGTCGGCAAGTTTCCAAAGTTAGAGAAATAGCTACCGGGCGAATCATCGAAATCAAAGATATAGACGAAATCGAACCATGACCTCCTGTATGGCAATTACGTATTCAAATACTTGCTGGAACTTGTTCGTGCACGAGCATCTAATTCGGATCCAAAATAATGTTCATCTTACGTGGCGTTAATTACGTTCAATTATTGTCTGAATGGTATTGTAAAGAAATAGAATGAAAACGATTCCAAGGATCAGGATCTTGCTGACACTACGAAGAATCGCAATGGACGAAGATCGCGGTAGGAAGAGCCACTCGCCAATTAAACTGGTCACGCGATGACAGTCAGCAAACGTTTTCTTGATACCGTTAACCCTATCGCAAGATCCGCTTCCGGCAGTGTATCCTTCCAACGCCGTTTTACCTTCGCCTGCACGGCTTTCTCTCCCAGCCGCGTCTCCTCCTCTTCTTCTCTCTCCTCTCCTCCGTCCTCTCTTCTCGTTCCTCGAAGAACGGAGTTCATTACCCACCGGCGGGATCGACGCTGGTATACGCCTTTAAATCTACAGTTAGGTACCTGCCTGCCGGGAACGCTAATTAGGGCTTTCGTACGCGAGCCACTCGTTACCGTAAAGCGTCGAAAAGCCCCGTCCGCTGCCGCTATACGTGTCGATGATTCTCCTTACACTCGGTGGCAATCGCAAACAAGCGAAATCTCTTCTCCTTCGGTGAAAACTTCTGTTCTAAGAATGGTCGACGGTGTCGTTTTTAGACAAATTCCAGAATCTGCGAGATCGTTTAAAGGCACGTCCAAGTAAATGAGAATAAACGTCAAAACGTTAATTAAAATTAAAATCTTGATTCTCGTTCTTTAACGTCATCTTCGAACATCTCTTCAAATTTTCGAAATTTATTCATATCTATATTTGTAATGTATTATAATTAAAATACATACTTCATCTCGTGTCAGTGTAAAGATTTTAAAGCATCGAAACAAATGTAACTATTATTAATAACAAATAAATAATTCATATCACGTAAAAACTGTGAATGATATTATTATAATATCTACGTTTATCTGATTTTCTGCTGCATAATTCTGGTGATTCATATAATACAAAATGATTGAAAAATTGAAAAAAAAAACGTGTTAATATTCAAGAAATGTGACGCTGTCTATTGAAAAGTGCGCGCGCGCGGCTAAGAATAAACTTCAACCGGGCATATAAGTATCGATATTCTCAGGATAATGCGATACATGATAGAATTATCTATAAAAATACATTTCACAATTATTTCTTAAAAGACAAAGACATTATCATTTTCAGTTATTACATATATTAAAAATGTTAAAAGAATTGTAATTGTGATATAATTGATAATGTCTTCCCATTATTTGCGTTTTTATAAAATCAAAATTATTAAAAAATTAAAAAAACATATTAATATTCAAATATCTTATACTTATTTTAAACTGATAATATCCTGATTTTCTTTTTCTTTGTCTTAATCGTACGCGAAGATTATAATCATCTTGGTTGAATCTAAAATTAGCGTATAATTGAATAATTTCATCAATCTGATTTCATAAAAATAAGTTCTAAAAGACAATTACATGGCAAAAATATTTAACATAGAAGTCGATATATTTTTTAACTGATCGACAATTCTTTTCTCTCTCACAAGTATTCGCTGCGCAGTCTTATTACGAATTTTATCTTCCGGCCCGAATTTCGATCATTCAATTAAAAACCAGTAAAACCTCAAAAGATACTGTAATAAAACGATAAAATCGTGTGCGTTTTCATTCGTACGAAAAGTATTCTCCTCATAAAATCGACACGCCTTCTGCAGCTCCGTTTGGACAATCGTAAGTATCTATGAATTTAAGCATCATTATACGGCTCGTTTATGCCCGTCCGATAAGAGGGACATAGATTTCGCCTCAATTCCGACAATCACTGTGGTAGAAAGCCGACAAAATATCGATAGCGTAATAACGTATATATTTTACGTCGAACTAATAAAGGAGGGTCGATCGAAGTTGGGGAGGTAGTAACCAATAAAAAAACCACGTCAAAAGTATTCTTTGCCCGCAGGATAAATTGCGGATAAAGGATCATATTTGTGTCATGCACATAAAAATTGCCACGTAACGTTTGGTAAACTGACAACAAGAATTTGAAAAATCACTGTAAAAGACAATTTTTAATTTGGAAATGTAGTGTTTTGCAAAAATCTTGAATTAAATGAGAAGAAGAGCGGAAAGTCAAGAAGTCATGAACTTGGAAGAGGTATAGTGATGAGCGGTAAGAACGAAATTCTTTCTGGTGGAAAGTAAGGATTAGTAGATCAAATGGAAGCAAGTGCAAGCGAGTACGTGAGTCAGTTTTTCATTTAAAATCCGATTCGCTCGGTGTTGCTACAACTTATCTGACAGACTGTTTTACTTTCTGTACACAGTGTTGGCGCTGCCCTATGTGCTACATTTCGATCAGCAATTCCGTCTAAGATTTAACAGAAATATACACATGTATCAAAGAGGAGCAATAGTAATCCAATCCCTTAAATTAAATAACATATTTTATTATTTTTCAATCCACTTCTGATCAATTTTTTAAAGTAAACAACATCGATGTTGACATATGTATGCACTTAATAAATAGTAAATTAAATTTGAATGAAATTTAATATATTTTCTTGAGTTAAATTATTTAACTCCATTGTTTTAGTTAAATTAACGACATATTGAGTATGAAAGCAGTGGCGACCTATAGAAACGATAACAAATAACTCATATAAATTTGATATAATTTTTTACATAAATTTAACAATGTATATGTAGGTAATTCAATACTTTTCTCAATACTTGCATTCGTAAAATACAAGCTAAAAACAATGTAAGCAATGTTTGATAACGACGAGAACAGTAAAGTTCGGTTGTTGTTGGCAATTAGCGATTGTTTGTAATATATCGACACTATATTATGCGCACAGGCGGCAACGTGATGTAATTAATTGTTACTTTACGCGCGCATGCGGCGTAACATACTATTAATTATTGCGTTAACTTCGCGTACATTATAAGCAGAAGCAACCCGAGCGGAGAAGTATTATGGATCCAATTTGATACTAATAAGACGAAAATAATGATAATTAAATTTCACGATAGCTTATTATACATGATAACTAGCTGCCGCAAGTTAAAAATCCGATAAACTTAATTTTTAATTTCCGAAACATGCCGAAGGTTCTGCATCAAAACGCTGAGTATGGCAAAAAGATGCTATTTTCTGAATTAAACGTAACTTTTCGACCGTTAAGCCGACCAAGTTAAAATTTTTACCGTTCCCCTCTTCCAGCGATTCTTCTATGGAAAGAAAAACGATAAAATCAAAAGGAAGCAAAAGAAGAAAGATAAAGAGAAAGAAAGATAAAAAGTGCAACTAGAAGATCGAATTAATCTTCCCATTAGCAGTCTCGATTGCCTTCGTTTTTATCGTCCCCCTTCGTGAGATACTATCGTTCGACCATGTCAAGTGGAAAGTCTAACAATTCATCACGCTTCGTGTCGACGTCGCCAGCGTAAACGTGAAAAATAGTGCTAATTGCAGTGAGTTAATTACTGCTGCGGTTTTCCTAATATACGGCTATAAAATTGTTTCACGGAGAGAACGATTTTGCTAAATTTTGTATCCAAAAATTTAGCCAGATAATAGTACAGATAATAATTTTGTTAAACCATCAAAATTATTTCAGATCTGTATCTAGCTAAATTTTTTGATACTTCAGTAAAATCATTTTCCGTACATACAGAAAATGATATTTGTATCAAATATTTCTCGTAGTCGCGATAAAATTAAATTCACACTTGACGCCCATTTTAAATTTAATCGGAAAAGATCGGCATACTTAATATTGTATAGGAAGAGACAGTGACTAATTTTTAATTCGCATGTTACGTGATACAATGAGAAAATTCATACGTATCGTAAATTACGGACACGTTATTGTAAACGCGTGCAGTTATTCCTATCATGAGGATAGCTATAAATAAACTATGCCCGGCTTTTATCCGCGCGAGATGGCCTTGGCTAGCCTCGTCGTTCTCGCTCTCCCCTCATCTCTTCTCTCTCTCTTTCTCTCTTTATCTAACGCTCTGAGCGACGGATACGTTCGCGAACAAATTAGTCGCAGGAGCACGTAGCGACGAGATCGATTTCGGCGAAGGGTAAGGATCGTCCGTGCGCCGAATCCGAATCGTGGATCGCGTCGAATCGAGCGAACGATTACGACGACGACGATAACGACGGCGGTAAATAATTCATAGGTGCTAGCGAGCAGTTAAGGAGAGGCGTGCACGCGCCTCGAGTTCTCGCTGTTATCGATCTCGCAACCAGCTTACGGCAACAATGTGTACACGGCAAGGCACGCACACTAAGTTTCATGCAAAGTCTAAGGCGCCGCCTTATATCGTCTCGTAACAGGTAAACGAAATTTCTCGCGAAAAATCGTTTCGCACCTGCCCATGAACTTCTGCCGCCCATCGTTAAATTTATTGCCGCGCGAAAAACAATTCACTTTCGTAATCCGCTTCCAATACTTTTCGAAAATACGCCTCTCGCGTACAAGCGCGAAGTCAAGCTGCCACTCGGGTGATACCGATCGGATCGATACTTTCAATTTAAGGACTCGCTCGGCGCGACCGAGACGATATACCACGTATACGGGGAATACGCGCGAAATTGAATCGACGATTTCGAGAATGCGCTAAGTCAAAGATATTGGACCGTTGCAGATTGATAAGAAATTCCTATCTCAAACCCGCATTGTAATTGATATACCAATTTCTTGATACCGTCGGCGTGCATATGTCATCGGATGGATAAATAATGAAATTAGCGCAAAATCGTCAATGTAAACAAAATAAAACAATACGGAAAAAACGATTTTGCTGAAACATCGAAAAGTTTAGCTAGATACAAATATTTAAAAATAATTTTATTTTAGACTATCGAGATATTTTAGTAAGACGGTCGAATTAATTCCTAGACTGTCAAAACTTTTTGTAACAATGCTCATCATGCTTGAGATTTCGAGACGTAATCATTTTAACGTAATCATTCAAACAAAATTATCTTCAGATCTTGTCGCTAAATTTCATTTCAGCAAAATCGTTCTTTCCACGTAAAATTAGAACTAAATCGATGGTTTAAGAAAAGTTCAAGTTTTCGTCAATCTTCTATAAAAATTAGTTAAATTTGTTAAAGAGTATCAACACAAGTGGTGATAAAAAAAAAAGGCACGAAAATGGGCGCACAAATTATCCCTAACGTCGTGGTTGGAAGAATACCGTCGTAGAGACCTTTCAGGATAGCCAGAATGCTAAGGCATGGGATAGCAAACGCCAGCGAGAGAGCCTGGGTACAGTTTATTGCTATGGCTTCGCAATTTTCCGCCGTCTCTTTTTCTCCCTCCTCGACCATCCCCCATTTCCCATCTCGCTCGCCGCTTCTTTATGCAACGGCGCTTCCTCGCGGAAGCATTTCTTCTTGGTCTCTCACGTATATATATCTACCCTCGCGTCGATCGATAACGGTGTGCTCGACAATTCACAGGCCACGTAAAGAGACGATCGCTAAGTTTCCGCGATGTTGATCGACCGCAAAAGCCAGTCCACGAGGATGCCGTGCGGTTAATCCTCCGCATGATGTTTCCTTTGTGCTCCTGCGATAAAGTCCGAAATCTTGCACAAAGCTCCCTATGTCGGATCTGTTACAGGCGGCCATTGAAGCGTTGCAGATGCACTATATACACACACACACACACACATATATATATATTTGTGCAATTACGTTTAACGCTCTCTACCGATTTGCGATTATAAAGATAAAATCAAAGGGAAAACATCAAGTGTACCACAATACACAAGCATTTGTAACTGTAAAGAAATATACCGATATTATATTATACAACAAGGAAAAGGCAGTCAGACGAGAGACACGTTTACCTCCGTTAAGCCTTTCCCAGTAGAGTCCGAGTTGTAAGTTACAAGAAGAGAAGAGGAAGGATCGCACCGAGCCGATGCATCCTGCTGCTTTATTACGGCTTATTTGTTATTCTCCGTTCGCTAAAAGCATGCTATTTCATCGTACTCGCTATGGCACGCCGCCGGGCTACATTACGCGCTTCAAGCTCGTAAACCGCGAGCGTAACATGATGATGTAATATTGTAATGGTCTTCGCGGATTCGATCGAAGCGCGTATATGTTTCCAAAGCTGGAAATTTTCCAAAGTACGGCCTTCACGCCGTTCTGCTGTACATTATTTACTAAAGTAACGCAAGGAGGTAATAATAAAAGCCTGTCGCGTTGTTATTTGATTAACATCTGTTGAATTATCAGAAACGTTATGAATGTAGAGACGAATAAAGCAGAGTCGAATAAAGCGTAAGTATATTTAAATTTAGTTAAAATTAGATTAAAGTAGACAAGAGTATGCGTGCGAAAATGTATTTTTGAGACAGAGCCGTTTCCACAAATATCACTTGAAGATTACTATGAAAATTTAATCAATTTTCTGTTTCTACTTAATTCTGTTTCAAGGAAAGGCAGAGGATTGATTAAATTTCAGCTTACTTTACCGAACGTTAATGGAAGCAGTTCCTAATATTAAATTAAAAGCTCACGATTGCAAACTTTCGAAGAACAACAGCTACGGAATTCAACTTTACAAGCGATCTTCGTGACAAACTGATATTATTCATGCGAAAAGTAAGAAACATTTATATTTAAAATAAACAAATGCATAAAATATAGCGATGTAATCTTCTCCTTCCGTTATCCGACAGTCGATTATCAAATGAGTCTGAAACGATACCGGTTATCTATTTCCAGAATATCCGTCACGTTATCGTCAGCGATAACAGTTCACCGTGATTTTCATCGCCGTAACGCATACGTGATTCCGGCCAGCGCCTCTCGCTGAGAAAAGAGAAAAGAGAAAAGAGACGCAGCGGGTCTTCCGGCAGCGGGTCCTTCTAGTCGCGATCCAGCAAATTCGCAGTCTATTTAAATCGCTCTCGAGCGTATGCGAGGCCCGCGCGGGAGAATTTACGTAGTCGGAGCCCCGATGGGCACGTTAATAATTTGTCGGTGCGCTTCCACCGCGCCGCGCCGTCCGGTCCTCCAGCCGGTATATACTCAGCCACGTTTGGAAAATATGGTCTCACCGAGTTCCACACGTTCCACGTGTTTCTCCGACGTATTCATGCACGTGTGCTGCATATACACAGAGCGTATACACAGAGGTGCACGATATACAGAGAAACCGAGACACAGAGCGTTAGCATAGATATGCGGCAACGGCGACTTCGTAACGTATATTGCGATTTACAGTATTGAAGAATTATTAATTTACCGTGCGGCCGTACCAACATATCTGTTTCGCCGACTACGTTATTTTTACCTCTATTTTTTTTTTCTTTTTCTCTTCTTTTATGCATGTTATTTTTTAATCTATTTCACTCGTCGGTCTTGTTTTATTCCTTCTTGTTTGCTGTGATAACCGATACCGCGTCGATATTTCGGTCGATTATTCTTCATAACGTTATTTATGAACGTTGCTCGCCTCGCGAATTCTCTAGGATTTTTCGTTTCGCTGCACGGAACAACACCTTCGAATCCCATCCCGACGTTATTTCATCGTCAGTCCGTAACGCGGAAGAGTTATGTCGTAATGCATAAATACGGCGTAAATCTCGCCGTGCCGGTTTTCACGTTTTCAACACGGCCGGCGATAAATTGCTTGCTCCGCACATCGCACTAATAAAAACTGCGATCAAGAGGGGAAGGAAGGAAATGAAGAGTTGGGGAAGAGATGTGGTCCTTTTCTCCCCTTCAATGCACTTTTCTTTTAAAGCAAGATACTAAACTCAGAATCGTTTCCTTCACAAATCTTAAATATTGATTTATAATCTTAAAATACTCCTTCATCTCCTACGCTAAATAAAGTGTATCGTTAAAAAATATCTAATTTTTCTACTTTGTTAATATTACAAAATATCGTTTTATAATAGAATTTTCTAAAATTTCGAATCATTTTTTTACGTATTTTTTAATATAAAAAAATTTATACAGAGAGTAAAAAGATTGAGTTTTTTATAACCCAAGTATGATAACCCAAGTTCAATTAACTATTTTATTAAATGAAATAAACCGAGAAGTGTTTAAACACAAATAAGAGAAAAGATGTCATTTTCAGTCAAAGCGAATCTTAGTAGCGGTGCTTAGTAAATACTAGATAATATTTTTATGCGAACAAATACAATTGTCAGTTTTATAGACCGTGCACCAATTCGGTTTGTCGGGCTTCAAAAACAATCACGAACTGAAATAATAATCTCAATTAAATTAATTGTTCATCGATTTAATAATAATACAGACTAACATTCCATAAACCTATAAGTAACTTATTGTAAAAACCTTCTCAGTCGGGATTTGACCCGGATTTCACAAATTCCTGCTATAAACATCTTCCTAATCCTCTATTTTAATTACAAGTATCAACCATTTTAAAAATTAGAAATTTTTTAAGTTAATTCGTTTAATAACAATAATAGTAAGTGATTTTATCCAACGCTCAACAGAATTTCTCTAGAATTAATGTTTCTTTTAGAATTAATTTTTACAGAAATGGAAAAAATAGATAATTACTAATTTACGATCGATACTAATTTACGAAATATATAATATATACGTTTGTAACAAAATATGCCTTTGCAATTTTCTCCTTGTAAAAATGGGAAACTCGTGAAAATGGGAAAATTGTCGTACAGATTACAAACTCTTTTGCAGACCCTAGAAATCGCGCTTAAAGTACCTAACGGGTAAAACGACCCTGCCCACCGACGTTATTACGTGCAGCGCACGTTGTAACCAGCTTACACAATCTTACCGTAGCAGCCGCCGCCGAGCACGATGGCGCTTAGACATCGATTTCCCGTCAGAAACTTACTTACTGCTCGTCGTCGTCGTCGTCCCGCGGGTCGCGATGGCGCTTAGACATCGATTTCCCGTCAGAACCTTCCTTACTGCTCGTCGTCGTCGTCGTCGTCGTCGTCTTCGTCTTCGTCGTCGTCGTCGTCGTCGTCGTCTTCGTCGTCGTCATCATCATCGTCGTCGTCATCGTTCAGGTCATCGTTAACGGAATCGCCTTGCAAGAAAATCACCGTAAACAAAGACGCTCGAAATCCGATCCGATATTTCTGGAGTAAAGAAACGTCACGTTCGTGACGAATTACGAACTTCTTTCTTTCCAAATGCGAACTAGTCGAACGTACATTATGTGAAAACGCGGGCGATAGATCAAAATATCGATAAGAAACTGTGAAGATATCTCATAAACTCTCAGTCGAAAGAGCTTTAGACAAGTGAAAAGATTGGCAGGAAGTTTTAAAATGTGTTTCTCGATCGATTCAATACTCGGTTCTCGCTGCATTCTCGGTGGCGTTGTATTTTTCACAATTCTCGACTAATCCATGAACTCCGAACTCCCTCGACGTTCAAACATGTTGTAAATCGTATTTAATAAATATTACCGTTAAGAATTAACTGAGCAGCAAGCAAACAGGCAATTTTACAGCACAATTAGCGTTTCTCGTTTATGGTCATGTAATCGCGATCTTTTTTCACGGGTTAATCGTCTAAAGGTTCGTGATAATCACTCGCTTAAGCAACTATTTATGGAACTGCGATATAATCATTTACCTCACACAATCGCGTATATTTCTTTTGACACGAACTTTCTGCTTGTTTTATTTTACGACATTTTCGGAAACTTCTTAACAAGCTATCAAAGAGAAATTTCCTTCCGGAGAACATACACGAGAGATATACATGTATAAAGTGAGAAATCAATTAGCATCGGTATAAGAAATATTTGCGCAAACAAAAATTGTAAAACACGTAAAGTACAATGCTAATAAAATATTTTAATTCATTTAAGTATAATCTATCTCATACCTATTGATTTCTTAAAACTCTCTTAATACTCTATATAAGAACGAAATATTTTGAAATACGATGATTAAATCAATAAGAATTAAGTAACTGCTCGAACTCTCTCGTACGCAACGCGAAGGAAATAAAATTTGACATTAAAATGGAGCGAAACGTTAATTCTATCTCCCATAAGTTCTCCATATCGCGTTTTGTGCTTAATTGTCGTACATGCTAATTGGTACAGGCAGCCATACGGAAATCGTTTCTGTCGGCGGGCCCGGGAGCATGCGTTACGTTTATGCATTAGTGCATAGCATAGTTTTCGTTGTGTTAAACGGAGCTTCCACTCCGCATTCCGCTTGCCCACATCCCCACGAATCACCTCTTTCTCGGATCCGAATCCAGCTGCTGCCGTAGAACTCCGATAGCCGTAAACCGATTTATAACTTACACGAGTCTCAATTGAAAAACGTCAATTGAAAGCCCTTTCGCCTTTTCCTGGTTTCATGTTTCCTTCTTTTGCAAAAACACGCAATTATTCATTCGTAATCTCTCGTAAAAATGAATACGCACCCATACAAAATCAAATATTGTTTCATTCAGCATAACAAATCTCAATTTCTAAGAGACAAGAATATACTCGAGATATACGATGCATAATATAGTGCGAAAAATAAAATGTTAATTTTAATATTTTTAAATGTCTCAGAAAGTCCACTATGTCTTTAAATTAACATTTTATTTTTTTACAGTTTACGTTTTTACTCGAGAATATATTATTTAAATATACATACTTATGACACATTAATTAATTGAAATTAAAAATAATGTACACATATAATGGTTAAAACAACGTTTCGTTTTGAGCGAATATTTATCTGCGTGGCAAGTGATTTTCAAGATGCTTCGCGCAAATAGGACAGATTACGTCGATTCACGACGTGCGAGAACACACAATCATCGATCAGGCTGCCTATTTGCAGCATTAAGTCGACAGTGACATCGTCATTTCGGACCCTCAATTTAGATGATTTCATTTAATCCCACAATGGACTTCCTTGCGCGCCAGGCACCTCCTGGACGAACTGCTCCTTCGCTTGGTCTCTCGTGGATATTAATTAGTCGTCGCGATCCTGTTCTCGACTGCTCGGCGCAATAAAAAGCCTCGATGCTCTCGTCAGGGCTTGATAACGAGCAGAGAGATTACAAAATAGTGCTACAAAAGCAAATACCCACGTGTACAGTATACGGATACGAAAATAAAGCAGAAGCGTAATTTAAGGTCTTGACGCGCAACAACAGGATTAAACCGCAAGAAAGGCCTCGTGAATACCTAAAGTCTACAAGTCTACATCTATAATGCGGAGCCTTGTCTCTCTCTTTACTTCGTCCCTCCTTCTCTCGTCCGTTTCCATTCCCATTCGTGCAATAGTCGTGCTCACTTAGCGAAGTCTAAAGCTCCCGAAGCCCAAATGGCTAATTAGTTGCGGTAATTGGTTCGCGTTCGACAGTTCATGGACTTTACGAGCTCAAAGCTCACCGGGCCTCCAAGTATATACCAAGTAGTGATCAAGCAGATTTAATTATTATGCCAAGCTCTCGAACATCGAGAATCGGCGTACTCAATACCCTTGCTAATTACTTTTAAAGACTGTATGATATATGATATTAATCTCAATTTTTCACAAAGTAACGTTAAATTTCAAAAATTGTCGCAACCTTATAAGAGAAATTTTCAAATATTACATCAAAAGTATAGCTATAAAAAAAATACATATTAATATGTAAAAATCTATATAAATCTATGTAAATATCTATATAAAATTATATTACCGTTTTATCAACCATGGCAACTGTTATTAAAACGATATTTTTAAAACGTGACATTTACAACGATATCTCTCTCGAGAGATGTCTCCAAGATTATAATATGAGATTAAAGAAGCGACACTATAAGACACAGGCTCGAACACGTGAAATAACACACGAACGAACGCGATCATTCGCGACGATTATCATCACATATCCATTTTATGCGTCTAGTCGTTCGAAGAGAGATCCGACAAGAAAATATATATTCAATCGCGACAATTTATTCTCCGCGCGGCAAAACGCGACGAGGCGCATTCCGTACGCATGGTTGTGTGTATCTCAATATTTCTCCTTCAACAAAACCGGGAAATATATCGGAACTTTTTCAATTCGATTCAACGAGCTTAGCAGACAAACTTGCGCGGCGGCGAAACCGGGCGCTGCATATCTCGCGAAATAAATAAAATGGGGTGGGGGGAGGGGGGGACTCGCCCGCCCGCGATCGCGGAATAAATGCAAAAAGTGTATCCACCACGTTCCCGCCATCCGTAAATGCAGCTGTTATCGTTAATCATTGCACCGTGCTCTCCGTCCAATCGTTCGCGCTTTATCCTATTCGTGAATTGCGATGCCTCACACGTATGATACTTTCATTACTGCGTGATAATCTCGTTTTCATATACCAGGACGTGAATTTGTGTGATCCTGATTTTAAGAAAGATAAACATTTCCAGTAAATACTAATATAATGAAAAGCAAAAAATATTTTTTTTTCTATTATATTTTATTACATATTATATTCTATCCCATTCTATTTTGTCCACTATCTGTTATGATCTAATAAATAATAACAACAGATAGATTGGATCGGACAACAAAGTTTTCACAAAATTTTGTTCGATTTGTTTTCGCTCAAAGCAATTACACTTTATTAAAAATTTAAAGCGATAATATTTAAAGCAATGTTTTATTGTCAGGAAAAAGTCAATTTTAGTTAATTAATTATAATTCACTAAGCCATTGTGTTTGTAATCTTATTGTCAGTTATCGCATCGATCAATGTAACGAATATAAATTATTCGTCGATATAGAAATACATATCTCGGTTTTCGTTTTCATAGCGTCAACTTAGATAACTTCTCGGACTTTTAATAATTAAACGCAATGTCTAATCTTCCAAATATAATTACACTTTACTGTAAAAGTACATTAAATGAGGTGTTTCATTTTTAACTAAAGTAACAGTAACAATATAATCATAGCGTTTTCTAGAAAACGCCAGACCTATATATTGTCATTCTGAATCCCTGAATTCCTGAACCCCTAACAACTCCCTCGATCCCATGTCCCTATTGGCCGATTGCTTCTAAATTCCAATCGACGCCGTTCTCTAACTGTGAATAATATCATGGTAAACTTAAAGCGTATTATTGTCTCCCGCGGGAGTCAGAAGTCCCAATCAACACCAATATCAATACCGGCCATTGTAAACTCGATCGGCATTCGGGTAACTGTGCCGTAAATTACAAAACAAGTTCTGTACATATTACGTTATTCTGTGTTAACGATATTTGTTGGCATTCTCGTTTACCGAACAAGTGACAGCAATAAACAATAATATAATAATATAATAATATAATTCTACATACGCACAAACACACACACACACACACACACACACACAATCGACTTGTCAAAAAATATTACACTTAACTACCTTACAGATCTGTAAGAAAATATTTTCCAATCTCTACTGATAACTTCTTTACGAATTTCGATAACTCGATACTCGATACCCGATAGGTATAACTATCATCCGACAAAGAAAGTTTGATTTATTTAACGTCCGCGCTGTCAACGTAATCGGAGCTAAAGAGATAAGATAGGATAACTCAGTTGGGACTGTGATGAGGATGAAGAAGCGTTCAACGACCATACGCTACTCTGTTTTGGCGGTTAGGGTGCAGTGCTGGGGAAGTGCAGTCCGGATCGATGGTCGGTCGTCGTCTCACTTTTACAATTTCTCGCACTCTCTCGCTCTCTCGCTCTCTCGCTGTCTGCCTCCTCTGTCCCATTTATTTCTCTCTCGCTTCACCCGCTATCCCCATCGCAGTCACTACGTTCTCTCTTTCTTTCGCTCGCTCTTTCTGCCCCTTTCTCCTTCCCTCCTTCTCTCTGCAAGTGCATTCACCCCGCGCGTGCATCTCCTCCCGCGTGGTACCAGTTTCAACCAAAATGACGCATCGCACACGCACGCACGCACGCACGCACGCACGCACGTCCCTCCCTCTTTCATTCGAACCGTCGCCCCGTTGATGACCGTTTTACCCCTAGGACGAGAATTTGCTCGCTTTAAACGCGAAACATTTACACATTTACACACGACGCGACGCCGAGGAGCAAGAGATCTCTTTTTATAGACGACGTGTAAGTTGTCCCTCAGTCTATGGATACCGAAGGACGCGAAGCAACGGAAACGGCACGTCCCATTTCACCTTCACCAGCAAGATGGAAGGTATCGACAGTTAAATAATAAAGAAAATGAAATATATCGCGCTGCAATCGTCCAAGAAATTGCAATCTCGCGCGATCGTACGACGTACCATAATACGGATAATGCGAACGCTAAAAGTTACGTGCACGTCACGTTTTCGTTTAAGTCCGGAAGACTTAATGCTGAGAGCGGAGCGGTGAATTCCTTCTATTTCCGCGAAATAGAGCTGACTTTTGGATGGCGTTATTACAGTGCATTGTACATGTGCGCGGACAGAACGAGAATACATGGCGGACACCCTCGTATCGTATAATGAGCAGCAGCAGCGTCGTCTTTCTCTCTCTCTCTCTTTCTCTTTCGGCCGCCCGTTCGCCTTCGCCAACGTACGCGAACCGTGAAAAGCGAGAAAGAGAAAGACAGCAGAGAATGAGCGAGATAGGGAGAGAAAAGGGGGGAAAGGGGGAGAAAAGCGGCGTGGCTGCTTGGTCCTTTATAAAGCGCGCTCAGCAATTACTATTGCGACAAGCGTAATACGCGCTCCGGTCCACCTCCATGCCGTTTAAATCACCGGGCGAAACGTTCAAAAGGCAAACGTACGAGGTAAAAGAGAAGCAGAGAGAGAGAAAGAGAGAGACGGTAAACCTTTTAACGAGGGCAAAGAAGAACAGAGAAGCGCGAACGCGATCGACACGATTTATCGCGCCACAGGGAAGAAAACGTGTCGGTCGTTAAGGGCAGTAGGCATAATGGAGTTCTTTACGTGAAATCTCCTCTCTTCGTTTTTCAATTATCGGCCAAAATGTCAATCCAAAGATAACAATCATTACTGCCGCGATTCATCTTGTTACGTCATTATCGACATGCGTTTAACATAATTTGCTGCTAATAGATTCGTTGCTGAATTGTTAACATGAAATTGATAGTCATCATAGCGCAAATCGTATAATATCTATCAAAGAATCATCAATGTCTGATGAACGATGTGTAATATATCATTAATATCAAATATGGATTGTTGTAATTATCATTGTGCGTTGTAAATATCATGTATACCTACTTTAATTTCTTAGAGATAGTAATCGAACTAATAATCATTTGTGTTCAATTACATTGAATTTGAATGAAGAATACAAATGGAAAAGATAAAGAAGATAAACAAAACCGCGTTAGTGAAAGCGGTGCCCAGCGGAACGAAGTAAACATCGAACTTTCTTCGTTAAAGTCGGGCAATTGTCTCCGCCGAGTCGGAGAACGACCAGGTAACTAGCAAAAAGGCACGAATAAGACAAACGGAGTTGTAAGATGCTGTGAGGATAATACTAATGGTTGATTTAAACTGATTCTATACGGGTGGCGATTCAACAGTTTATTCGACGTTCCGTGACGTTCTCGCCACCGTTTGATCGTAACATTTGCCCAAACTTCCCCAACTATCTCGGGAGTTGTTAGGAGAATCGAAAACAACAGTTTCTCACACGCTGCTTGCTAGAAAGGGGATAAGAAAGAGTAAGGAGGGATAACGATACCACATATAACGATACCTAAAATTAGTATGCGTAGCCGAGTAAAAACTAAACTGCAATAATAAATCTATCAAAAATAAGCTTTTCTTTTGCACAATAAATATGTCACGTTTGGGCAAGTTTTCAGTAGTTTATTGTGGATGTGATTTTTAAAAAACCGATGAACTCTCTTTAAGATTCCTGAATAGTCACCGCGGTCATATGGGATGGTGACGTCATAAACGAGAAATATATAGATACTGAAGTATTTTTACGTGCCATTTCTAAATAAAGAGAATTTGAGTGAAACGAAATAATGAGTTGCTTTAAAACAATTGTAAAAAACATGAAGTACGTTCACCAGTGTTTACTACTTGTAATATACATGCATAACCTATTTTCACTTTAAGTGCCTTTTACAACTATTTATTGACTGTCGGGGAGGAGAAGAAGGCTTCAGCTTATTTTTACAAATGTTTTAAAGTTCGTCTCGTTATTTTTTTTCACCTAAATTCTTTTTATTTACAAACGGCATGCAAGAAACTTCAACGTGTCATTTCTCGCTTATGACGTCACGATCCAATATAGCCTCAGCGATTACTCAAGAGACTTATATTTGAACGTATCATTTCATGATCAAAGATGCGACTTCATCTGTCACTTCGAATAAACAGAGTTAAGGCCATCACACACGAAATGACACGAGTTGCATAACCACGGTATAAAACCGCTGAACCAATGAGCATCCAATATAAAAACGTCATATCGATTTACATAAGACGCTCATTGGTCCAGCAGCTTCACGCTGCGGTTATGCAGCTTATGTTATTTTGCGTGACGATCCTTACATATAAATTTTTCAGATGTTTAAAATGTCTTTAGCAGCTCCCATATTGCAAGCTAAGATATTTTTATTACGATTAGATTCGGTTAATGGTTACCTTGCAGCACGTTTCCGTTATCCTCGACGGACGTCAATCATAAGCGGAACGGACGACCATACATCACAACCGCGATGACGACAACACTTTTAAAAGCGAGTGCGTGCCAATTAGACAGACAGCTCGTAAACGCGCACTACACGACCGTGTCATTCACTGACTTACCTGCCGTTCTCGTTAAGCTCGCAGACGGGCTAATGATTCAACAGGTGTTGCGCGTCAGGACGAGCAAGTTCGGTGGCGGCACGGTACTTTTTTTTTTCTTCTTCTTTTTTTTGGTTCACGACAGTGAAAGGACCGAGAACGTCGCCGATACGAAAACGGTCGACAAAGAGTATGAAAAGCTTTTGAATAAGAATCACTCGCGAACGTGGCCAAATACAAATTCTTCGCGGCGCTATACATAAATTTTTACCAATTCTACGAAACAAGATAATTGGAATAAGATAATAAAGATATTTACTAAAACGATTGTTTCTACACGGAGAACGGAATACTTAAAATTTATAGTTATCAATTTCTAATTACCTATTGGTAACAACAGTAAGAAATAATTGAGCAATAATGATAGTAATATTGAAAACTTTTGCAGGTATCATTTAAGAGAAGATACATAATAATCAACATATGTGTGAATGTATAAACAAATAATTTTTCCATTTTTTTTTTCTCCTTCTCTCTTCCGAAAGTAAATAAATAAATACTATTTTTCGGGAAAAAATATAGAGAAATATTATAAAGAACAGCTTTTTCCGTCTGACACTTTACAATCCTTCCGTACTTTTACAACTTTTCGCTCTTCCATTCATCCTCGTTCTTTTTGCTTCCGTCTCATTGTAAACGAGACAGAGACCGAAAACTAGTAGCGAAACGTAAACATCACCTGATTGTGAAACCTCACAATCTCAGCATCTGATCGTGAGTACTTTCGCATAATGTGTTCTTTTTAATGCTCATGTCTGCGCGAGGATGTGAGGAATAATTAAAGTTCAATGTAGTCTCTCTCGAAGCTCTCGCAAATCATTCGTGCTCGTTTTCTCCATCGTAAGCTAGATTCTGCTCATTTTGGTATTGCTAGTAGCTTGACAGAAACATAAGCTAGCTCGATACTATCGACTATTGCGACACGATACATCGTCCGCACTCGTCCGGTTCTCCTGACTTGCGAGTAACTGAGACATATGGATTTTATTATTTATATTATTCGATTTCTGTCTCGCGCACCATCAGCGTGCACGCACTACCTCCCGTTCGTCATTCCTCTCGATATCTGGAATTCACTCGGACGATTGTCGATCATGCACCATAAATACAACGCGAAAATGTAAAACAAATTAATGAGTTTCATTTAATTTTGGTCACAACGCGAGTTCGCTTTTATTATTAATCGGACTGCGGTTGCAATACGATTAATCAGTTCAGTTGTCAATTACGTATAATAACGCAATGCATGAGAACGACGAACGGAATTGCAACGTTAATAAACGATACTAATAGGCATTAATCTACTGAAACGGATAGAAAAACGATGCTACTAACCAACGACGGATTAATGCTTCGATTTTTAATTTCAATACGATATTAAGTTTAAAAGTTGAAGTTCAATCGCGTTTTCAAAGTTCGTAAAAATTATGTATTTTATCGTTGAATGACTACTATCAGGAAATTTACGTATTATTCATATACACACGTACACATAAACTTGTTGGTGAGAAAAATTCTAAAGAGTTTACATATCAACTACGTGGGAAAGTTCCTGGAATGTACGGAACATCTATTGTTGGATTTTCTCAAAAACTACTTGCATACATTGCAAGCATGGATGTGTACGTTTGTAACCGCATTATGTTGCTTACTTTTGTGAAGTTGCCATCCCATTTTCAAAATTTCAGTAATTAATAGAGTTTCAGCTTTTCTTTAAAAAGTTTTTATGTTATTTTCCATATTCCACTATTCGTATGATATTCAAAGTTCTCAAACACAGATATCAAACATACTTTGCGCGCATCATCATAAAATTGGACAAAAAATTAATTCACAAATTGTACACAAGGTGACAATTAAGAAATTAAATAGCCATTATTCTTATTAGTACATAATAATAAATAAACAAAATGAGATTAATGAAACATTACTCTGCAAAGAAATCTATTATTTTTTAATTAGCAAAAAATATATTTATAAATCTATAAAAATAAATATTATATAAACGTCAAAAATTTTATTGATTGCATGGCCAATTGTATTTTATAATTTTTTTTTAATAACGTCTCAGTTATTATTAAATGGTCATCATTCCGAAAATATATATGACTATAATAAAACCAAAGTATTAGTCATTTTTTGTATTTATTGCTACAAGTTTATGTATAATATACATATATGTATGTTTTAAATATCGTATGCTGATATGTTAATAAAAATAATTTTTATATAATACAGTATTTTATTTCATTGTGTTCACTCTACAGAAAATGACTATTTAGTTCCAGCAACTAAACAATTATTACCTCGTATATATTCACACATGCTACAATTTATATAATATCACATATAACTCTTCAACGACTGGCATTAGCATAGCAATGTGATTGTGCTTTGAGCAGAAATTTGTTTTTTTACTGATATTTGAAAATGTCAACGTTCCGTAATTTGATCGTCCATGAACTTTGATATTTGGGATATCTTAATACCTCAATGTTTGCAAATATTGCGATAATTTTTTTAAATATTAAAATTGAACATATAGTCGCAAAAGCAGAATAATAATATTCATTATTTTTGAGCCAAGAAAATTTAATTTGTTTTCTTATTCTGAGAGTTAACTTATTTGTAAACATTCAATAATAATGTTTTCAATTATTTTGTGATATACAAATTAAGTGTGATATAAAAATTACTGATTACAACGTTCGACTTTTCAAACTTTTGCTACTGTTTTGCAATTCAAATAAGCTAACAATAAGTCAGATCAACTTACATCTCGTGACATACAGATTATACGAAAGAACGAATTATTAATGGAGTTTATACAAAAGTTTATTAAACGTTTGCACAAACTGCAAATCATGTCACTCGCGGAGCCGTCTGATTACATTCAATCGGTAACAAGGTCATTGGCTCTCCACGAGACAAGCCTAATTGCGTTAAACGCATCATTTTTTTTTAGCACCACTCGAGCTCGAACACTTATAATACCGCACGACAAAATGAATCAACGACAACCCCATTTATCGTCGTTAAACGGGAATTAATCACCATGTATCGGTATAATGCGACACAGCGAATAGAATATGTAAATAAGTCTTCATAATCTCTTCATGTTTCAATCTAAAGCTAATAATTCATCGAATTATAAACGTACGAAACTCTCAATTCATAAACAACTGTTTAAAAAAAAAACGCGTTAATGTTTAATATAAAAAAAAAGATATTTATAAAAAGATTATTATAGAATCGCATATAACAAAAGAGTAAAAATCCGCCACTCTTGTTCAAGAGTGAATAGTTTTCACTCTTTTTTCAAGACTGGCTCAATTTTCACTTTGAAAGATTTAGAGAGTATATGCAATTTATATGACTTTTCGACATGTTCGTACATAGCTGATAATATCGATACATCATTTTTTATTGTTCGTCAGTATTTACGCGATATACCATGTATGTTTACTCACGTATAAATTCCCATTCGTCGATCCTTATCCCCAAGCTCCGCTTTCCGGGCGACGTGAAAGATCGTCTCGGTAATTGCCGGAGGGAAGCTCCGTTTCCGCGTTTCCTTTCACTCACGGGGCTCTCCGAGGGACAGAGTTCGCCAGGCTGAAAATAAAGATACGTATACTTTTAGACAAAAGTTCTCGTTCCGAGCACAACCGGATAATTCAGGTGATAAGGGTGATAAGACACGACAAAACTCTTTCGAGTTTTCTTTCGGAACACTAATCGGTCAATCGAAATTTTCGTTCATGTGCCATTTGCAATGTGCAAAAAATTCACATAAAACGTTTAATTTTTTTATTATATCTCTATTAATTACTCGACACATATAAATTTATATCGCTATATAAATTTAATTTTTTTTAAACTGTTTTACTCGTGTAATTTCGCCATTTTATTTGAGTTTTACATATTCTCTAAAACTTTTACAGTGAATTTAACTAAAAGTAAAATGTTACTCTTAAAAATTGAAAATTGAGTTACTTTTTTTCAAGATCAGCTCAATTTTCACTTCTTTACAGCTAGAGTGAGATTCCACTTCAAAGAATTTAAAGAGTAGTTAATTTCATTTTTATAACACACTAAAAAAAAAACGCAGGAAAAAATCTTTTGTTGTATTAATGGGAATTCTGGTTAGAAATAGATAAATCAGAATTTTCTGATTGTTTTTTTTTCTCAAAATTTTTTTCTCATTGTATAAGTTTCATAATTTTCGCAACCGATGTGAATTGACAGTAAAGTCAACGCGACCCGAGGTGCATTCTTTATCGAGAAAGACAACGAGGAATGCTCGCCAAGAATGTGATCCTTGATTACACTCGACGAAGAAGTTCATCGATTTATTACGAAGTTACGTCGTGAACGATCGCAAGACGAGAAAGAAATGTCTGTTCTGTTGGTGGAAGGCAAACTCATTCAGTATCACCTTCTCATGGGGAAGGAATATGAAGCAATAAGGAGTCAATATAAGTGAAAATCCCGGTGTTAATATGTGGCGTGTATAACCGAGTAAGAGGAATGCTTAATAGCCGGCCAACACGCGATTCCCTCAGGCCTTTTTCCTTTATTTTCTCCTTTTCCTCCCGATCTTCTCTCCACGTCTGCTTCACACTCCTCTTCCTCCTCCTCCCGTTTTCACCCAGTTACCGTGATCCACCGTATTCGAAATTCATGAGCGCAGGAGATGAACCGCGAGAATAGCGGAATAAAAGTGCTCGGTACCTGTCCGGAATATATGAAACAGCACGTGGCCAGACGCTTCTTACGTGTACCGGTATACAATATTCATACACGCGCGTATTTATAAAGCTTTCTTAATCCAAATCAAATATTTGATTCAGACATCTGGTGGAACACAAGTACATCGTAATACAATTCGTAATATCAAATTATATATCCAATTTGAATCATTTTTAATCATTACTACAGATCGCCACTACTACTCGATAAGTCATTTTGAACAATTTAACTCAAAAAATGTATTAAATTTGACTCAAATTTAGTTTATTATTTATTAAGCGGACATACATTAATATGGGCGTTGTTTACTTCGAAACTGCAGAAATCGATTAATACATTATTTAAATATACACAGAAGTTAAAAATAACAAAATTATCTAATAAAAAAATTAAGTCGCCATTTGCTCCTTTGATATCCAATCGAGGTGTATTTGTTCATATTAATCTCTTAATTAAATTAAACTATCTATTTTTGTCCTCGCCAGAATTTTTTCCGTAATGCATGAGACACTCTCTAAAATCTCTCTTTTTAGAGATATAATGCCAGAGAACTCTACTAGCTTTGCAAAAATTTCGAAAACAACCCATAAATTTCAAGGTGAAGAAGAGGATTGATTAAGACGTATATGATTCGTTTGGCTTGTATTTTTGCGCACTTTACGCGTTCCTGAATCGGTTTATCTGTGTGAGTTCCACGCGCAAATCTCAATTCGCAGTTTTAGAGGAAAAGTTTGCGGATTGCTCTCTCTCCTCGCGCCTCTGGCAGTAGCTCGTTTATTGCGGGCTCGATTCTCGCGATCGACCGTGCGGTCGGTCGGTCGGCCAGCCGGCCGGCCGGCGGGGACGGCCACGCCTCGATTTCATTCACGGCAGCAAACTCGCGTTCAATTATTCATGCGGAATCTACGCGCCCCCCCCCCCTCCCCCGCGCCTGCCTTCTCTTCCTCCGATTGGATTTAAGTTACGAAAAAGCGGGAAACGGCGCGGCGTACAATCGTGCGGAAATGAATATCTCTTCAAGTAACATTGGATCGAAATCGATTTTTCGTATATAAAAGAAACTGAACCGATACGTACAAGATGGGCCAAAAATCTGGACGGTCGAATATCTTATAAATAAAGGATTTTTAAGAAAAATGTTTCATATAAAAGTTGTAGAATTTCAACAATATAACAGAGATACTTATTTAATCTTGAGTGTAAGAATTCCCAAGGTCAACCTTAAAATTTTAAATAGAAACTCCTACTTTTATTCAATGTTTTTACAGCTGACATCGAGATCTTTTTAGAACATTGTAATAAATCTCCCTTTGGTTAAGCATTTTTCGAGATATGAATTGACAAAGTTCAAATGTCGCCGGCATTAGCATTATTAAAATTGACCTTTCGAGAGCTCCTTTATACTCTTACATTCAGAATCAAATCTAAAATATTCCCGTTTGATGCATTGTTGGAACCTTACACCCTTTGTATGAAACATTTTCCTCAAAAACATTTTTTTGTAAATAAATGTTTCATACAAAAGCTGTACAGTTTCAAAGCTGATCGATCTGTATCCAGATTTTTGGGTACACCCTAATACAGACTTAACGTATATACGTAAACAGTTTAAACGAGTACAAAAACATCAGTATCGCTATCTACTCTCTGTGATATAGATCTCTAATAGGTTTATCAAATAAAAATATACACAAAATCCTACAAGAGGAGAGCTCAACAATATTGCTTCGAGATCACTGAGCATCAAAAGATTAAATGATCGTGATAGATCGGATACCCTGAGAATAATTACAATAGTTCTCTCCCTCTCTCTGTTCCACTCCTTCTCTCTTCCTCTCTCTTTCTCTCCGAGTCCGTTTGGCGGAAAGGAAAGCTGAGCACGCCGACATCGTTTCACCGCCGCGAAACTGGGACGGGGTTTTACGGGCGGTTATTTACGATCGAGGTTATGAGAAAGGCGGGGGCCGCACTGCCGCCTCCTCAACCCGTACTCCTTCGCGAAATCTGCAAAAGGGTTGTACCGCCCGTCGAATGCAAATTACGCGATTTACGTTGCCTGAGATTCCGGTCGGATAACAATCAACGCGCTCGCGCCGAACCTGCCGCGCTTTTATCGGAACGCGAACGCAGGAAACGTACGAGCTGAATCACAAAGCTTCAAAGAGACCGAAATGATAATTCATAATCATCAGCTAAACTTGTCGCGCGAAATGTCGCGTATCTATAGGTGTTTTCCATTAATTAGTGACACAAATAGACACAAGTGTCGTTCTGTTTTTGTTACTCATGCTAAGAAAGATAGAGACCGAGTGTGTTTACTGAAATCTCATTTAAAAAAATTCCCTGAGGATTCCCGATTCTAAAGGTATTTTTGAAGATATTCCCAGTATTTTGAAGGTATTTTTGTTTAAAATTCTAAATAAGATTAGAAATTTTTTTTTATGCAACTTTGAAATAAATTAAAATGCAACACGAACTATTTAAAAATTAGTTGAAAACAATTCCAAGATTAATTATCTATCATTTTCTACAATTAGAAGGAGCAAAACCTATAATAAAGGGAACGTTCGTTACAACATAATTCAATGAGTTTAATACTCTATTCTGAGTCTTCTGTTATCACCCTAATATACATACCAGATATCTATATGTATACTTGAATGTATGGGTATGTATCATACTTATTATTAACTGATTGTCAATATTTTGCATTATGAATGAAAAATGATTAAAAGAAACAATGTTTACAGAAAGAGAGAATTTAAATTTAAAAGTAAAATTCCAAAAATTTCTCCGAGTCACGATAAAATTCTATGAAAATTCCTGATTTTCAAAAGTAAAAAATAAGTCTAAAAATATTCCAGATTTTCCAGGTAAACACCTTAACGATGTTTACGTTGACTCGTGACACTAAATAAAAAGCATCCTACGTTTCATATAAAAAAAAGAAATATACCGCGAGGAATGGAAATAGCAACCACTGGTGATTACGCGACAAACGTCATCCACACACATATAGTGACCAATACGATACACCCCGGAGATATTGGAAACAAAATACATCGTTCAATTACCGTTAGTCGATCCCGATTGATGGAAATGCGAGATCGGCTCGCGACAGCGCAAACGCATTCTCTCGACGGTACATGCCAAATTTAGCAAATTTGAATCGCGAATACCGTCAGTAGTGTAATGCACATGAACACGCAACACAAATAACCAGTTTGAAAATTCCATCGGCGATATCGAACTCGAGTGCGCTAATATACAGCGTGCCCAGAAATTATGAAATCGAAGTGCTCCGCTGGGTATATCGACGAGGTATACGGCCTTGTACCTGACGAACTTTAATATAACGCGCTCCAGGCTATCATGTACGAAATCGCTTCGTTATCGAAATGCAGAGATGAATTGGGGCAACGGGCAACGGGACATGTTCGTTCAAGATACGACGAGCGTAATTTGACGGAGGAAGGCGATCGACCGTCTAGCGATTCCGCGTCAGCGGTCGGGTCAGCGACCTCGTAATCTCCAAGAGGTTCAAGGTCGCGACAGAACTCCGGCGCCGAGTAGTATCGCATTCGATTGTCGTCCGGTTGTGAGTCCACGTCCCGATTCCGACGGAAATGGATGGGACGCCCGAAGGTGAGGGTCATTGCTCGACATTGGAAATCGATTTGGCGAGATTGCTATCGCACCGAGATTATGTAACGAATGACGACCAGTTGAGACGAATTTATTCGCGCAATGCCTCGGAAAATTCCTCGGTAATTCACATTGTACAATTAAAACATCTCGTTAATGTGGCTGTTGTAAACTGGCTGTAGTGTGGAATCCACCTAAATGTATCGATAATAAAAGGCGACACAGACAAATCAGCACGTCGCATTTTAATGACTCAATTTTCCCTCGACAATAATTGTCGAATTATACAGTAATTATGCTACAAACAACTAAGTTTTCGGAACGTAAACGCATAATGAATATTTCTGACGCGAATGGATAATAGGTTGTTGCGCTACCGTTCTATGTAAACAAATTAAATAATCTCTAATTGAATCACACGTACGTCCACGGCAACGATAATGCAACGTGGTACAATTACCGCGTTGCCCTGCTATAATAGAACGCATTTATTTCCGTAAACAACGCAGTGCGCGGATGATAATCGCGAGCGAACCGCAAAAAAGCCGTACGCGGCTGAACGTGTTTTCCCGTTTTCGAGATCCGATTGTTTCGAGGGGGAGAGAAAAGCATTTTAACAACAGAGCCAGTTAAAAGAGCGCGAGAGGAAACGCGCGGGATGGCGAAGAGCACCGGCTGCTGCTGTATAATCCCCGAGGCCGGTACTAGCTGGCGTAGAGCCAACGCCAGCATCCGTTCCACAAATGTCGCTAAATATACACCTAACCAGAATGGTTCCTAAACAGAATGCAAAACTTGGCCGATAGCATGCAGATTGTAAGAGTCGACGGATGTGACGATCGCGTAGAGACAAGATAGCTAGTATTCGCTCGATGAATCGATCTCCCGGCACGCAATCGAATTTTTATTCCTTCCCTCGAAGTTATACGAATTAACACAGTTCAAAGGGATTACAGCTAAGCATCTTTGTGATATTTACGCAACTTTATTTGATATATGTAGAGCAGAATAAGTAGAGCCGCCTCGATAAATCAATATCCCGATACAAATCAAAAAAAAGAAGCGGCAGCGATCACTCGGTTATTTCAACTCTGGACAGAATCATTTTGTGCGTCCGTACACTTAACTTTTCTCGCTTGACTTTGTAGTCGCTGCTTTATTTTATTTTCTAATCGATGCGCCCAAATAAATTAAATTGAATTAAATTAAGTTAAACGAACAAAATGTAAGTCAATTGAAAGATATTAAAATTAATAACCAAATAAACCGAACAAACGTATCAAAGGAAATACATAAGATGTAATGTAAAACGCGATATGTGATATGTAAGAGGAAAAGAGCGATCTGCAGAAGAGTATATAATAACACACCGTCATAAATAACAACCGCAGTAATGTGACGAAAGATAATCGGCCATCGTTATCGTCGGCCGATAACTCCACAACCGGCGACATCGTCAGCATTCACACACGCATAAGCACACACAATTTACGTGTGTATCGCATATTGCTTATACGTATTTACAACACACGTAAGCAATATACAATATACAATACACACGTAAATTACGCGGCAAGCGCGCCGTTTGTGCGCGTGGACCTGCTATTGATTCAAGACTCGCACGATGTAATTCCGGTTTGCGACACGTCTCCTCTGTTGTATGAGTCAACTAAATCCACCATACATCGGGAAGGCTTCTGAGTAATATACCAAAGTAATAATCAAGCGAATTTAATAGACGAATGACTGGAGTTGTTCAATTCAATTTGATGAAATTGATTCAGTCGAAAGAAGAAGAAACGAGCTCGTTAAAGAAATTCACGTATCTCGCTCTCATTTATAATTCCGACATTGTATGGTAACGAAAACGAACGTTTTTAAAATATTAACGTTTATTTTCACTTTTTTACGTAAATGATAAACAAAGGATCCTGATTCTGCTTATAATTTAGCTTTATTTTATTTTCTTTTTTTAGTAAATTAGATAACAGTTTTTCTAATCAAATGAAATAAGAATTATATATTCAAAGACTTAATATGAAAATATTTATATACCAGCATGTCTATACATACATTGACGCATATGAACGGAATCTTTTCTCCATTCCACAACAAATAACGTCATTAATATCGGCTTTATCGCCACGCGGTGACGACATAAAAAGAAGGATCGTTCCGCGACTCGATCTTAACTGACTCGCCACAAACTCCGTAACGACGTGACTTTAAAACTAAGTTTAACCGGCACATTGTATGCAAATGATGAGCGGATATATACAACAGACGATACTATCTATTAGATAAAACGAGATACGAGTAAGGTAAGTAGATGTAATTGTCGATTAATCGAGGAAAAATTCTCTTTCAGTCGATTTTCGTGCTCTTGTGAATAAAATTAACTCGATAAGTATATTTATTCAAATGTTAAAATAAAAATTTATAATGAATATTATAAATACATATATTATATTATATATAATATAATATATATATAAAATATTATTTTATTTAATGAAGGTCTCTTATAAAAAGGTTACCAATGAAAAGAATGTAATTTCCTGTCTGTGTCTACAAAACAGTATTTAAATAAAGTAGAGTACTTTTAAGACCATAATGTGAATACTAGAAAAGGAAAGCCTTAAACGGTTTAAGCTTTAGTCCTTAAATAATTCAGTGTGTAAATTTATATACATATTCATTATTCAATCCTGCAAACTGCGCGCCGAATATAATTTTCGGTCTTGAGAATCGCAATCCTAACAGAACTATAGAGTAGTAATATCACTTAAAATTAAATTGATAAGTAATTTAATAATATTGATGCTCATAGACATTTTAGAAAAATATTCGTAATCTGACGCTAATAAGCATCTATAAAATAGATTGCGCGAAGATATAACAATTATTATCCTAATTTAATTGTTTATTAATCTTTAATTAATTACGAAAATACTCACGTCGTTAAACAAAATGACTAGGATCGCGATGACCCTCGTGAAAGTTAGTGTCATCTTCTGTTGTGATCGCCGCTTCATCAAACACGTAATGTTGAAGTAATTTCAAAGTTTGCGAGTATAAAGGGTTTAGCGCCTGCGTTAAATGTCATTGCGCAGCTAAAGGCTGAAGCGCAACGCGATTTAAGGACGACAAAACAAGAGAGTTTAAGAGGCGGTCGTTTTTCGAGAGCGTTGACGTCGCGCGGAGTCGTCATCCACCAACAGGGTGGATACCCTGCACGCTTCTACGCCGTTCAACGAATGACCGAAAGAAACCAGCGGAACGAAACGCGTGAGCGAGAAGAAGCACAGACGAGAGGAGTGAGAGGAGAATGAAAGACGAGACGAGAGCGAACAAGAGAAAGAGAGACGACTCACGTACCTATGCCGGATCTACCTGAAGATTATAGTCGGCGAGATACTCATGGTCAACCAGAACCATAGTCATTCCATCCTTCTCTGTTTCTTTCTGTTTCTCTCTTCTTCATGCTCGTCAGATCTCTGTATCTCTACCATGCGTCCACAAAAAAAAAAGAAAATAAGAACTTCGTCGAAATCGTGCAAAGAAAGTTGTTGGCGAAGCAGAATGGATAGAAGGTTGATAGAGCTAGATAGCGTAAGAAAGAGAAACCGAGAGACAGATAAGGATGGATCGAGAACAGACAGTACCGAAATATCAACGACCGCGAAACAAACGTCGTCGACCGGGCGTCCTCGCTCTCTTTCTCTCTCTCTCTCTCTCTCTCTCTCTCTCTCTCTCGCTCTTTCTTTGCCACATCTTTCTGACTCCCGCCGTGCTCGAACGGACGTGCCCGAAACAGACGTTTTTTCCGCCTTGTCCAGGATTTATGTCGACCGATCGTGGGCAGAAAGCGGCGAGGGTGCTGACAAAGAGAAGTGAGTAGTGAGTCGCGGCGACGAAAACACGAGAGAGAACGGCGGGTACATAACGACGTCATGATGCACGACGATGACAACGACTCTTTTCTCTTTCTCTTTTGTTCCGCGAATAGGCCGAGAAGAATGTCTCATTTAAGCTAAACGACCGCACACGTTTACAATTGTTACACCTCTCGGAGATAGGATGTCGCTTTCGCTCTCGAGAATCGAGACGACGCGAAAGCGGGAGGACTTTGCGGGATCAGTGATCTTTGCGCGAGAACACAGAGATCATGATTACGAATATTTTCTGCTTCCCGCCGTGACATCATTATGATAATAACAGAAATCACACAAAGGTTAAACGTTTTCGGTGAAAAATAAAATCGTTACGGAGAAACAGTTATTATCAGAATTTAATTTGCTTTAATGATGCATTATTGTCTACCGAAATAATGCGCTTTGGTAACTTTCGAGGATTAGATTAAATATTATCTTGGAGAAAAGAGATTGATTTTCGAATTAATTTCAGATATCGTATATATATAATAGATAAAAATAAACTACACAATGTGTGTGTATGTGTGTGTCTAAACTCTCTCTACCAATTTATTCAAATTTAACTCGTCAAAAATTAAAAGTACCTGCAAAGATCCAACGACACAATTTCTAGATTCAAATTAAATACGTAGATTCAAATTAAAACGTATTACGTAACTGCTATACTTAAATGTAAGCTGTTAAATCCGATTAACATTAATTTGATTTAACCAAAGGAACTTAATAATTAATAATCTATTAATAATATAAATTAATAGGGAAACGAGCAAGTAGATATTATACACATAGTTTATTCATACGATTTAAATGAACATAAGTCGTACGAATAAAAACGTATTCATATTTAGTCTTTTTTAGCTAGTATTGTATACAAAGCAATGATATGTATATAAACGTATATTTGAAAAATTAATCTAATAAAATTCAAATTCATCTAAAGTTAAAATAATCAGGTTCTATGTATAAAAATTACAAAGAAAAAATCAATAAGAGATTACATCAAAACCTGTTACGTTTTTTTTTTTGCTTTAATCTATTTACGAATTGAAGAAGATTTCAAATTAAAGAATCCCTTGACATTCAAAAACAGATGATCGACATCGGATGTCTCGGGCATTCACTCGACGCCATCGAATCGTTACGGTTATGATCGTGGCTCTAATCGTGACCGTAAATCATGTCTCTTGCGCGCCGACAGCCGGGGAGGAGTCCATTGCGATTGCGAAATGACGTGATGTGCGACGACGAAACGCTCGTGAACGAGAGTGTATGATATACCGAGCGACGCGTTCCGACTCCAAAGGCGATGTCAGGGTCACGTACATTTTATGCGAAGATACATCTGATCGAGTGACGAAGTCTGAAGAAACAGAACGTACCGTTTGAAGAACTGAATTAATAACAGGTATCGAAAGCAGAATACAGATATCGATATACATATCTGTAACATCTACACTGCAAATCCAAGTGTAAAAAGTGACTACAAAATATGTATATGATTAGTTTTCTGTTAAAACGATACTATATTAAATGTTTAAATATGTAAATCTATTTGTGTGTGTGTGTGTGTGGAGGGGGGGGGGGGAGTGTGCAATATAATATATTATTTTTACACGTAAAACCAATCACACGTATATATTGTAGTCACTTTCTGCACACAATTTGCAGTGTACCGTCGCGATAATGAACAGGTAGAATAGCATCCGGCTTTTATTTTTTTTGACAGATTAGATTAAATAAATTAACTTCTTTTTTTATCCTTTTATAAATTATATTTTCATTCGATAATTTACATAATCAAATTTGACCTTTCAAATGGTATGCCAAGTCATGTTTTCTTTAATTCCGATCGGATTGCAATAATAATTTATATTAAACGGAAACTGTATCTGACACACACACACACAATTCGCTGTTTCTTCTCAGACTGCAAATGCACCTGTTAAACGGTGAATAATTAAATTGAAATAACTTATTGTTAAAATTAATTAAAATTAGCTCGATGTACAAAGTGATAACATATCCACTCAGTCACACGTGTGCATATCGAAATTAAAATATCAATAATCGAGTTAATTTCTCTTTTATGCTTTTTTATACGTTGTAACGCTACGCACATTCCAGTCGACTACGTTTTTACACATCTCGATTCTCAGAAATTCGATGACGCAAAAAGAAATTAAACGTGGCTCGTGTAACGTCGTTTTATGCAGCACGAGCGCGCGTAAAGTTAACAAGTCGATCCTTTGCCCATCGAAAAGGAAACTATTTGGGAAGTATGGCAGGCGAATGTGCACCTGTGGTTTCATTGAGCAGCCATCGTGCCACATATCGTTACCCATATAACTTTCTATCTGTCAAATTATCGGAGTTATTAAAAAGAGATCATTCGGCGCACATCGATCCAGATGATATGAAAGTTTAACACTAGAAATATAAACGTTTCTTACACACTAAAAAAAAAACCAAGCGAATAAATTACTATGAAAATAAAGAAAATGATGGAAAATCAAATATTGTATCAGTAAAATATAATTATTAAAAATCCAAACACTTCAGAATCCTTTTACACAAGAAATATAATATTAATCTAAAAAATAGAAATAATGATCGCTCGATACTTCTCCAATGTTAACACGATAGCCTAAATAAAACCGCTCAAAATTACTTGCCAAAGTCAAAACAGTCAATCCTATGTTGCTATAAATGACAAGTGTAATAATATGTAACATCCCGAGTTGCATCACATATTATTTATTTATTCTATAAATCTTTAAAAAATGAATATATCGTAAATATTGTTAATAGTTATTTATACTATCTAAAACAAAGTTTAAAAATAATCATTCGTTGTAATCTACTGTGAAACTATTTCTCAACAGTTTACGGAACAAAAATTACTGAATCTCGCTGATGGCGGGGGGGCGGGGGGGGGGGGGGGGGGGGGGGAGGGGGGGGGGGGGGAGGGGGGGTGAATAACTGGGATAAGAGAGTAGATACAAAATTAATTTCAGTCACGTATCCACCCAATGATTTCCAATCAGCATTCGACGTTGAATCCGGCGTCAGATAGAAGTGAGTTATCTCACGAGCCAATCTTTTTTTTTCGAGAGCGCTTAATTCGACGCAAATTTCCGGCGAACGAATGCAACGAGATTACAGACGCGACAATCGCTTGTATAATTGATTCGGACGCGCGTTCACCCGCGGACGATCTCGTTTCTCTCTTAACAAGCGTCATTGTTACGCCTGCTCTCGTTTGACCTGAATGCAGAGGAGCCGATTCCCAGTTGTCTGTCAGTGTGTCAAGGTCGTCGGTGCGAAGGATGCGCGAGATCTCAATCGAAATCGTTCGTGATTTGCTGATTTTAAGTAATCCCTTCTCTGTCCTTAACAATCCACCAGAACCGTCGCGGCGGTTTCGTTAAAATTCTCTTCATAAATACGGATAAAGAAACTCTCGAGATATTTGCATAATGCAGTGTCGAGTATTGATGAAGGTTTCTTACGGAAAATATGGAGTACATCGAGAGAATTTACAATTTCTATTTTCACTTTTTCAAAACAGTTTTTTTTTTCCCTTGATTCCGTCTTTCTCAAGAATCCATCACATTATATATATTTCTGTATATATTTTCTGTGTATTGGTATAACAAATGTTTCTCTGAATTCGCGATTGCAACGGGCTTCTCTACGCTTAGGAAGTGCCGCGCAATCCGGATTCTCATTAAGATAAGCGGATAGTATGTGCGATTTAAAACCGTGATCAAGCAAAATCGACGGTACTTTTAATGTTTTAATTGCCGGAGATGCGCGCAATCGTCGCGCCGTCACATCGTGTGATCACTCCTCGCTAATTCATTGTTCCGAGTGACTCTCATACGTTCACAAGATCGAAAAGCAGATTTCGTTCCCATGATCCTCTGCATCGTATCGTTAGACGACAATGCAGTAACACACGAGTAACGCGAACTTCGTTGGCTTCATCTTCTTCAACGAGATGAATTTCGGTGTATTTATGTTTCACACATTTTTGTTTCACAGTTAAGCAGTTTGATGGATATTGTATAACGTGTTCGCTGATTTGCAGCATTTTAACATATCTGAATTTATCGAAAGATTTTAAAGAAAAAGATTAAAATAAAAATTATCTGCAAATCGAAAACATATAAGATACATACAAATATGATTGTATTTTACTAAAGAAATTCTTAATTTACGTAATCAAGCAAGACAAATATTTTTGCGAATATAAAACACTTGAGATATTCCCAATGTCAAATTTATAATATAAAATAATCGCGAAGAAAAACTTAGCAAAACGCTATTTGTGACTGTATTGATTATTTGCAATTCTATGTTGAGTTGGACTTAACATAATGCATTGCGATAATCTATTGCATAATTCTTCAGAGATTTGAATCTGCATACAATTATATTTTTGAGATTTTCATAAATTCTTTCACAATAAATATTTTTTTATTCATAAGAAAACATTTGATTTACTTTGAGAAGCTAGATTGTAAAAGGTTAAGATGTAGAAAGAAATTATTAAAATCGTCAGCAAATCCGAATTGAAGTCTTCATACCGATGACCTTGACACACCTAGCAAATTGCTGGAAATCAACCTTTGCACATTCAGATTCAAGTTTACCGAGATTTCGATAAAGAGAGTAATTCGGATTATTGCGACCTTGAAGCATTTCAACGAGAAAAGTGGTCGAGTCTTCCAGACGTAATTAAATGGTTTCGCGCATCGCTTAGCGTTGTAACGTTAATAAGATTATTACCATAAATGAAATTCGTTCGACGTATTGCATTTCGCTCGTACGAATTTCGTTATCTGAGCGTGGCGGGGATAATTGGCGACGATGCAGCTGACAACAAATTTGGTAAAGAGCGCACGTGTTGTTCGCGGTGTAGATATAATCTTTTTTACCGCGGCTGCCAGGATATAATTGACCGACAGAGGGGTAGTCGACTCTCGACGGACGAAAAAGGTCAGGGGTGATCCATTTCAGCGGCGGTGGAGTTCATTAATGATATTAAGCGTGCGCGCGCGAACGACCGCGTTAAAACACGTGCGGATCTCACCTTCGTTACTTTTATCCTTATCGTTTTACGTTATTTCCCTTTTCCTGTTCCATTTCCCTTATCTCCTCGCATATAACATCTCGAAGATTAAATTGCTAAACGTATTTAATATTTAAACAATAACAATTTAACAAATTAGATTGTAACAACACTATTCCCTTACTGACACTTCAATTTCTATCATTATCAAGATTCATATGATTCGAAATTAATTGTAACACAATAATTAGATAAACTAGTTATTTAGTTTATATGAAAATACACATTGTTTCAACGACATGATATGAAAAGATTGAGAAATATGTCATGAAAACTCGTGTATTTCGCGGTGTTACAGGATTGCCAGTGAAATCCTCAGCTGCTGGACGATTGCCAACCAACCAGCCAGCTAGCCAGAGTGTACCGACGACTGAAACCAATCTACCGGATTATAAGTTGCTCTCTTTCTAGACATGCGGCGAAGTCGCGTCGCTGTTTATATCTGAAACCGGAAGACACAATTCCCGCCCACTGACATTTTAATAAAGAGAGATCCTGATTATGTACAATACTAAGCAATGTCAGAAGTAGACTATCATCCGCTTTTCCTTCGCTATTTGAATATAATTTCTCTAAAGAGGAATTTACATATTTCCAGCTAATACAAATGAATTTAGTATACTATAGTATAATATGATAGAAGTAAGAATGCTTCATTTAAAAGCAATTTTATTACAGATATTTCAGAGAAATATTAGAATATATTAACCTCAAATATATGAAAATTATAATAATATTATATAACAAAAATAAATTGATTTATCCCTGTTGTAATCATATAATGGAATTAAAGTAATGTATTTGCAACAACAACTGTGTCTGCAACTTTCTCTTTTCCAGTCGAGAAATTGGAAATTATAAAAATCAGGTCGAAAGTCAAATAAATTCTATCGCGAAAAGGACGGAATGTTGCAAATTTTCTTTGGAACGCGGCCGGATCTATCTGGAATTATGGTATACAAGATTATAATCAAGGAGAGAGACTCACAATTCATATACAAAGAAAGAAACTCGCAATCGCATTAAGACGACTGAGAACGAAGCTATTGATGTCTCTAGAACTTGAGAAACATCTCGTTATCCAGGATAGCTTGTCGAGTCAATCTTTTTGTTTGCGAACGCGTAGTTTCAGTGTCAATATACTTCAGTCTGCGCATATCTCAATTCAATATCTTTGAGATATTTCAAAATGCAAAAACGAATACTTTTTCTATCTAATATATGACAGTTGATATACAATAACCCAAAAGTTAGTTTCTTTTTTTAAATAATTTTCTTTCTTCCTGGAATATAAGATTTGTATAAACTGAATATCATTTGTTCTTTAAAATATGAAACGTTTTGTCATTGAGCTTTCTCTATTGATAGGTCACATGCATATTAATAATCAGGGTTGCCACAGATCTGGAAAACCGGGAAAATCGGGAAAAGTCAGGGGAAAATATAAAAAAGTCTGGAATTTCGAAATTTGCTCACAATTTCCTTAAACTACTCCTATTCCAAATAATTGTTATAATTTTTTAAATATTGTATCTGACGTTTATAGTTCAAAACTTGCGCACTTTAACAAAATAATTCAAATTTATATTTTATTCAACATTTTTATTTGATCTCTCTTTTTCCCAATTTGCACCCAAAATTTTACTATGCTACAATTACTAAGCTTTTTTTTACGTTTTTATAATATAGCTTTCCTACAATCCTTTAGTCTAAATGATAAAATTTACATATTTTATGTTAGTCATAGAAAATTTTCCATTCTCATCTGGAAAACCTGGGAAAGTCAGGGAATTCTAAAATACATTTTCTGTGGCAACTCTGATAATACTAATAACTCTCACAGCGATATCGTTTCAGTTATGATGATGAAGAACCGACGTAAACAAATAGAGCGCTAATTATCTTTCCTGTGATCCTGTCGTTTCACGAACCGAGTTTTCGAGATCAAAGCCAATCACGAAAAGCGAAGGAAAAAGGAGGAGGAAGGAATAACAGGCTGTCAATGGAATGATCGCGTTTCCATCCGCTGACTCCTCGATACGTAAACCGGTTTGATGAGGTCCGGCTATCGTGAAATGTCGGATGGGTATTATAGTCATCGACGTTCCAGGTGGATGTCATGGTGTGATGGCATAACTCGCCCTGATAGAACCTTTGGTGGCGTTTCCTCGTTTCCTTCCGGTTGCGCAAAACCGGCCGGCTTAAACGAGAATGCGCCTCAAAGAACTATTTTCCAGATTTCAATCCGCTCGTTACTCACTTTCTCTTATACTGATAGATCATATTTGTAGCACGAAATTATATTTAAAATCTTTATTAATCCTTATCAATTATATTTACAACTGTATCTATATTTATGTACATTTCTACGATGTATCATTAAATTGTTGAAATTAATAATTACAAAAAACTGTCTTGTTGAATTAAAATTCAAAATAATATATTAATTTTACATAGTCGAAATAATATCGTTACTACTTTAATATTATTATATTAGTATGTATAATTATCGTGTGTATTCTCATAAACTGTTTAATTCTCTTGAAATATCTCAAAGAACGCACATTAATATAATACATACGGGATCGAAACGGAAGATTTACGACTGCTGTTATCGCGATCGACAAGCCAATTCGGAACGAATAAAGTTTGTTTCGACGGTCAATAAACGGCATCGCAATCAATTACCGCCTTTCCCCTCGGAACGTCGAAGCTGAAGGAACGATTAATCCTACCAAATACTGAAATACCAGAATTATAGGGCCATTTCGTTACACGTCCGCGCTCGCGAACGGAATCGATTGGACATGACCGGTCGGTATAACGATCGTCATTATTAACTGCATTACACGCGTAACATCGTAGAACAACATGATTATGTAACGGTCACGATTATTGACCAATCGGCTCGAAGTTCAGACGATATTGATTCACGTATGGGAGATCGTTAGATACGATCGCCTGGTTATGTTGATTCAACGCTTCTTGCTCTTTTTCTCGATCGCATCGAGTAGATTTTAACGTGCGACATTTTGCTCGTAATTAAGGGATCCTTACTCCAAAGGATAAATAAACCTATTAATAATCTGAAACATTTTCCGTAAAAAAACCCGTGTTAATTTTATAAAATATATAAAGAGCTATACAATCTCACGTAACATTTAAAATTAACCGTATATAATTATACATTTCTTCCTAAAAGTATAATTAACTGTAATGATACAATAACATTTTTAATTAATATTTGACCTCAAATTATGTTATACTTTATTCTTGGAAACACCTCATAGAAGTGCTCAACTACTGCTTAATTACTCGGTAAAATTATTGAAAGACTTTCAAATATTAACAGTCATATATAACCGCTTGACTTTATTAAGAGTCTCTTTTCTGATTCCATTTTATGTTTCCCCCTCTCTCTCTCTCTCTCTCTCTCTCTCTCTCGTCCCCTATATATATTCATATATATATATATTCAAATTTCCAACACCCATATTTATATAAATCCGTTCCCTCGAGTAAATTCCCCTCTGACATTACTTCGTCGTGCGTCCTACTCAAACGTCTACGTCAGTGCGTGCAGGCAAAATCGCAGTGTATGAAGCAGGTGAGAATCATCGAGGTTCAAAGGGCGAGATGCCGTACATGTGTCGCACACGTGTCGAGACTGTAACGAGGGGAGAGGAGGAGAAATTGTCTGCGTCGAAAGGAACAGAGATACCGCGCTTTTTTCGGTACTACATGGGTGTGCGTGTGCATGTGTGTGCGAACGTAAGTGCGCACGTTGTTGGGTCGTTCACAGGCTAACGCGCAATATGCAACAGCATGCGCTCACCGCAGAATAGGTCGCCCGCGTGGCGATGCGACCACACTCCGACGCTATAATTACCTACGCGCGCTGTTCTAACGGGTATGCGGTTGTATACGGAAACTAAATAATTCGGGCTCCCGAGTACGCGCGACATAAGACCTCCTTCCCGTTTAATAGCGACCGCGAGATGGAATTTTCGCCGCCAATCCGCTGCGACCGTCGCGACGGCCACCGCGTTAACCCTTTATCTATCGCCTCGTGACGCGCGTACTGATACTAAATATCGCAACATATCGATGTACGAGAATAGCAAGCTACACTGTGTAGCTTAGATGTTGAAAAGAGCAAATTGTAATTCGATCTCTTAAATATATTTTTAATAATATATATTTTGTTATTTTTAACTTGCGTGTGTGTCAGAATGTATGTAATAAATTAATACGTTTCTATTGTTAGTTTCAAACAAAGTCCGAAGGCATTTAGTAAATAATTAATTTGAGTCGAATTTAGTACATTTTCTTGAGTTGAATTGTTTAATTCCATTGTTTTAGTAAAATCAATGGCATGCTGGGTAAGAGCAGTGGCGACCTTATAGAAATAATTAAAAATAGCTCAAATTGTGGGCGTAATATGACATTACGAATTTTACAGTGTATATCAGTTTCATGTTGATCATTATCGATGATATAATGCTCATGAAATAATTTTCGATTCATCAGAAAATAATAAAAAACATTAAGTTAACCGTATAAAAAACTTTAATCGTAGGTGTATACGTATTTAATACATTTTATTAATAAATCGATAAATTAATAGCTTTGTCGAGTAGTCAAACGATCCTCACCTGAACGGTTTTTTTTTCTTTCCGGAGATCAGTCTCCGATAATGTGATATTTACTGCACAGATATACGTATAACTGTCATGATTAATTTTCAGTTGAAAAGATCTTTTCTTAAAACTACGCAGTAACTTGAATCGGATACGTAGTTGTTTTACACATTTCAGAAAATTGTCTTGAAAATTTGAAGCACATTGGTTTTTTTAGTAATAATAAAAACAGCGATTTTAATTATTTAACTAGTACATGATTCTCATTTGAAAGATTATAGGAACTTACTTTACGTCAAACTTTATTCTTCACGATAATGATTGAAAGAGAGAACGATAATAAGAACAAATTGCAATCGTCGTTGTCGTCGAGAAAGAATTCATCGGTTTACGGTGGAAATGAAACACGCGATACGTCAAAGTCGTAATTTCTGCCAGCCTTAGAGACACACAGGTGAAAAGCATCGCTTCCGTCGAATCACAACTGCGAGAAACTTCGCTGTCTCCTCTGCGAGATAACAAAATGCAAGTTGCAACATCGTGCAACGTCGATGCAGCGAGTGCACGCCAGTCCTACGTGACAGACACGCGCGCACCAAG